>ML100150.1:0-26259 GCA_003697995.1 Taxidea taxus jeffersonii
CATAAGGTTTCTTCTAGATCTCTAAGATAAGGGGAGAAATTTCCCCTGGCATACTACAGGACACCTCTGCCCATGCAAAGACTAGACCAGTTATCATTATCCTATTTATAGTTCTTTTTTTTTAAGATTTTACTTATTTGACACAGAGAGAGGGAGAGATCACAAATAGGCAGAGAGGCAGGTGGCAGAGAGGGGAAGCAGGCTCCTTGCTGAGCAGAGCACCCGATGTGGGGTTCGATCCCAGGACCCTGAGACCATGTCCTGAGCTGAAAGTAGAGGCTTAACCCCTCTGAGCCACCCAGGCACCTTCTATTTATAGTTCTTAAATCCTGAGCTCAGAAAAATTAAAACTTAGCTTACGTGAATTCATTATTTTCTCATTATATTTTATGAGCTTGGCAAAAGTGTGGAGGCTTAAGGGTGAAGGGTAATGATACAAATTAAACAGAAACATTAACCAAGTCTAAAAATAGTGTAGAAGCTAAAATCCCTTCCTCTTTTCTCAGTAAATCACACAAAATAAATGAGAACCAGGCAAAGTTAACTCTAAAAAGCATCAGCATAGGTAGGTCCTGAAAATTTACTGCTGAAATTTTATATGTAAGTGGGAAATTTCAGCCCTGGAAGATAGCTGAAATACGCTCAGAACTTTGATCATGGGAAACATGGAAAACTTTAAAATTACCACATGGTCACGTTACTTCAGAAGCAGATAAAGTTCTTGAGAAAATGAGTAAATTATCACTACATTCCACTTTGACATGCAAATCATCTTGATGTGAGCGTTGTTGCGTATATTTTTGTAACATTTGGTAAGAGTAACATTTGGGGTTGGAAGGGCTCACCTGCAATCCTTGTTTTCATTTCTTCCCTTTTCCAGAGTCTCTACTGACACCACGCTTGGCCCCTGGCAGACCCTTCACAGGCTGCATCCGTCACTTCGTGATTGATGGGCGTCCTGTGAGCTTCAGCAAAGCAGCCCTGGTCAGCGGTGCTGTGAGCATCAACTCCTGTCCTGCCGCCTGACAGCAGAGCAAAGCTGCCCCGTACAAAGTTCTTTAGAGCACTGAAAGAAACGCAAAGCCAGCCAGGAGGAACAGCAACTTTTCCTCCCAGCGGGAGCCTTCATCTAGTTGAGCTTAAATGAATCGACAGGGAATGGAGGTTTATTATTTCTCATTTGGATTCTTACCTTGGATCCAAGGTGTCTGCCGTGAACAACAATCAAAGGAGTGTCCCACTTACTTGCATTGTATTATTTCCTGCTGGTGAAATTACTGTTCCTATTTCTAATAAAATAGAAGGGATTCTAAATAAACACTGGCACACATTTGCAAGTATGGCTAGATTCTCAGATTCATCTTTCTTTCAGGGATGAGACTTTGAATTGAATTACACCAAAGTATCTGAGGTGTATTTTCTTTATTCTGAAAACATTTACTAATTTACATAAAATCTGGAATTGGGTGGTAGGTTTGCTTTTAGTACTTTTGTTTGATCTAACAGTATAACAAGAATGTTTTAGGTTTATAGCAGTTATAAGGTTTAATAAAGTAAATTTCTAACAAATTATTAGAAAAATGGAAGCACAATTTAACTTTTTCTAGAGGAGAAAAAAGGAGTTAAATCACTTTTTCCCCCCTTATTTCTTTAAAAGAAAAAGAAAACAGCATGAGGGGAAGCTCCTATAAGATATTATTACTGTGTGTTCTATAAGAATCATTGAGGACATTATAGCAAAGAAAGTAGGATAATCATAAAATTCTCTTTAAAAGTATAAAAGTCCTTATATTAAAAGTTTTCCCCCACATAACTACAGCACAACTAGTATTTTCTAATTTTATGATTTTTTAGGTGTCTATATTCATAAAGTCTGGGGGGAAAAAAGGCTTGAATAGCTGGCATGATATTTAAACACAGAAACTGAAATAAAATAATTATACATGAAAAGATAATCAATGTTAAAGACAGACTGAGAGAAAATAGGCCCTCACAGTAATAGGATTAAGGATATGTAAAAGGAATAAATTTGGGGGCAAGGGAAGGGGGCATAAAATATTTTGAAGAATTACTAAGGGAATAAAATAATCTCTGACCTTGGGGAAAAATATATATGTAAATTGTTATATAAGATAGATGATAGATAGATATCTATTCCCCTGCTACCCTCCTGTCTCAAGTACATTAATAATAAAGTTGAAGATATCAATGAAAATAGCTAATATCAATTCATAGAGCAGTTACTGCATTCCAAACTCCATGATAAGTCCATGTTGATTTGATCATTACATTAATCCTATGAGATGAGAAACCTGAGACTTAGAAAAGTTAGGGATATATTGTCGGCTGTCATTCAGCTAGAACGAAGAGCCAGGTTTCAAAACAAAGGGCAGCATGACTATCCTCTTGCTTCCTGCCTCCAGAGAACTATCTGCCAGCTACCCGCTGTTCTCTAAGGCTGGAGTCACAAACCCAAGTGTCTGTAGAGCTGGTGAGTCGCCATAAAGGAGTAAAGCTGATAGGGTTTGACTGACAAAATTAAGAGGGCACCTGCCAGACCTGCCTAAAAAGCCAGCAGTTGCTCAACGTAGCTGATTCTCAACCGTGAAAGAACCTGAGTCTTAAAGGACCAGGATTCCAACAGAAGCTGGAAATGTGAAACTTGGGGAGTTTGGAATAGCCTGAGTTTTCCGTTGGTAACTAATTAAAGCAACAGCAACCACAATACCAGGCTGACCAAACAAAACCTTCTAAGAACCATATGTGACATCGAAACTAATAACTCTGAATCCCAAGAGTCAAGAGCCTTAACAAGTGTAGACTGACCCAGTGCTCAAAACTCACTGCACCCTCATAATATTCCCTCCATCAGACTCAAACAGGAAGAAGTGGTTCTGATACATCCTACCATTTTCTTTTCCAAAAGATTTTCCAGAAGCATCAGAGAGGGCCACGGAGTTCCTCATTCTCAGCAATAGCACGAAGTAAACAAAAACAGCCCAGCTGCAGACCCAGTCCGGACCGACTCAGTGGTTCCAGCCGGCGTGCCCAGGGGCTCACATACATAGACTGAAAACACAAAAATTCTTCTACCCTCTCCACAATTTACAAAGCCACTTTGCAGAGTTCGTATTTCACACGCCTATACTTGGCAAATGAGAACCTACTGAACCACTGACCCATGTACCTACTAACCACCACACAGTGACCTGAAACTTCGAATTCGTCATTCTTAAGAGCCCGACTCAGCTCTCAGATGGGACTCCATCTTCTTCCAGCTTCAGCCTAGGGAGAAAAAAGTCATATTTTTTTTCCTATTAGTTAAACACAGTGTATCAGGATTTCATATAGAGAAATGTGGATTGGGTGCTCAGAGTAATTTTGACCAATTGTTGTTTTGTTCCCTGCTAGTTCGGAGCCTTTCAAAATGAAGAGGCCTCCCATAGTCCTAGTCTGAAGGAGGAGCCCTATTTAGGCCCGTATCCTACCTCTTCCTGTCATAACTACAGCTGACTGCACAAGAGGACTGCACTATAGCAACATCCCATTATCTAGTGGTGTGTAAAGATGAATTCAAACAACCAGATGATTCTCTTACGATTCTGTATTGGGAAACAAGAAAAGAATCAAGCATTTGGCAGCATCTCCCATTCTGTAGATGCGGGACAATACACCTACCTGCCCGTTGTCTGGTACACACCCCACTCAATTTTCAGCCCGGAGTTTATAGCGGGGGGGGGGATGTATTTCAGAAGATACTAGGATCTATTTGTTCTCTGAGCCCCTACATCCTTGTCTGTAACATGGTAGTATAGGGTGTCAAGTAGAGTCTTTTCTATTTCCTTAAATCTGTGACTACAGCCCATAGCTGGGGCCATAAAACAGTAAATACATCATATTTGAAGTGTGGAGTCAATCCCTTCTCCTCTAGGACTGACTCAGAGAAACCATTTCAGCATAATCACCAATGTAACATGACGACCCCCCAGGATGCCCCCCCACACCCACACAGTCTATATAAAGAGGCTAGAAGGGCAAAAAATGAGGCACCACCCAGAACGTAAACTCCATGAAACTTTGTGTGTTATTCACTGATGTGTTGTAAGAGCAATGGAATAGCACTTGATACCTAGGTTTATGCTCACTACATATTTGTTGAGTGAATTTCAGGAAAATGGAATTTCCATAGAAGTTACCTCTCACCTTATCTCCCAGTGCAATCTCCCTTGTAAAGTACCTAGGACTCTTGAGGGGAAAAAAAAAATCTGGTATTGACCCTCCACTAGGGATCCCCTGAGCCCCAGGGATCTCTGATTGCTGAGGATGTAGGGAGGGGAAAAAATGATACAACCAACCCACCAGAGAGAGACAAGAAACACTCTCTCAGATCCTTGGTAACCTTTCAAGTCCTGAAAAGTAGAGAAGTTAGCTACGTGGATAAGGCCACTCAGTTTTTAAACTTCACAACACCAGAGGACATCAACCCCAGAAGACACTACTAGGGGGCAGAATGGCCCAGGTGGCAGGTTGCAGGGAGGTTGGGGGGGGGGGTAGGGTGGTTAGATGAGATTGAGTTATCATCTGCCAAAGCACGGGACAGAAAAGCCCACATAAGAGGAAGGTAGCATGATATGACCAGCCAGAAGCAGCAACTGAATCCCTCAAGGAGGTGCTGTAGTAATGGCGGCTGCCCAGCACCGAGTGCTTCACCAACCTAGCCAGAATATAGTGCCTCTACAGTGAGCTAAATCGGCCAACTCAACAAAATACGCTTTAAAATGATCACATCTAGGTGCCTGGGTGGCTCAGTGGGTTAAAGCCTCTGCCTTCAGCTCAGGTCATGATCCCAGGGTCCTGGGATCGAGCCCCACATCAGGCTCTCTGCTCCGCAGGGAGCCTGCTTTCTCCTCTCTCTCTGTCTGCCTCTCTGCCTACTTGTGATCTCTGTCAAATAAATAAATAAAATCTTTAAAAAAAAAAATGATCACATCTAAAGATGAATGAGCTGATGTCAACCTGGAGGAAGGTTATGAAGGCATGATGCCCCCAAACCTGCTTATATCCTCTTACAGAAAGCCCAGATCTAGCAATGTAAGCAATGTAGGACGGATTTACTCAAGGCAGAGGCCTTAGAAGAGTAAAGAATTCATACTGGTAAAAAACTTACTGGTTTATCAACAGATGAATGGATAAAGAAGATGTGGTATATATATATACAATGGAAAACTATACAGCCATCAAAAGAAATGATCTTGCCATTTGCAACGACATGGATGGAACTAGAGGGTATTATGCTTAGCGAAATAAGTCAGCCAGAGAAAGACAACTATCATATGATCTCCCTGATATGAGGAAGTGGAGATGCAACGGGGGTGGAGGTTAAGGGGGTAGGAAAAGAATAAATGAAACAAGATGGGATCAGGAGGGAGACAAATCAAAAGAGACTCTTAATGTCCTAAAACAAACTGAGGGGGGTGGGGGGCAGGGGTGTTGGGAGAGGGGGGTGGGGTTACATTATATGTTTATATAAAAATAAAAATAAATTTTTAAAAAACGTACTGGTTTATCCTTTTAGTATATCTTTATGATCTACAGCAATGTCTCTACTTTCATTCCTGATATCAGTAGTTTGTGTCTTCTTTTTTTCTTGTTTAGAGGAAATTAATTGTTTAGAGGCTTATCAATTTTATTGATCTTTTCAAAGTACCAGCTTTTGGTTTCATTAATCTCTCCCTATTATTTATTTTTATTTTATTGATCTCTGGTCTTTATTATTTCTTTCTTACTGCTGTTTTGGGTTTCATTTGCCCATCTTTTCTGCTTTCTTTTTTTTTTTTTTTAAAGATTTTATTTATTTGTCAGATAGAGAGCGAGCACAGGAGCGAGCACAGGCAGACAGAGTGGCAGGCAGAGGTAGAGGGAGAAGCAGGCTCACTGCTGAGCAAGGAGCCCAATGTGGGACTCGATCCCAGGATGCTGGGATCATGACCTGAGCCAAAGGCAGCCACTTAACCAACTGAGCCACCCAGGCGTCCCTCTTTTCTGCTTTCTTAGGGTGAAAGTTTAGATCATTCGCTTGAGATATTTCTTCTTTTCTAATGCAAAAATTTAATGTTTTCTAAGCACTATTCATCTGTATGCCATCCATTTTGATGTGTTTCCATTTTCATTCAGCTCAAAATATTCTTCAAATTTCTCCTGTCATTTCCTCTTTATTCATGGGTTATTTGAAAACGTGTCATTTAGTATCCCAATATTTGGAGATTCGCGGGATCCTTTTCTTAATTCTACTGTGGAATATACTTTCATACTCTGTATATTTTGCCTATTTTTCAGTTTTTTGAGACTTGCTGGCTACAATGTGGTCTTTTCTTGATGGAGTTTTCCACATGCGTGTTCTCTCTCTCTCTCTCTCTTTCTCTGTGTCAAATAAATAAATAAAATCTTCAAAAAAAAAAAAAAAAGATATCAAGCCAGAAATTGGCTTAGGGTATCCAAATGAAAGGATTCAGCTAAGTGGCAACCCAAATATCAACAAAGGAAACCAGCCTAAAACACATTAAGTATTTAGAACGGGCCCTTCATGGTGGATATAATCAAGGTGAATTAATCTTCATCTTGAATTACTGACATTAATGATTCACTGTGAGCAAAATGATCTCTAAAGTACTTTCTAATTGTGAAATATTATTCTGTCTTATCTATCAAACATAACTGATGGCTTATCACTACATATTTTACAGTTGACCTTGTGTGTTTTCCCACTGAAAGAAAATATTTCCACTACTGTCATCATCCAAAGGTGCCACCACTTTTATTTGTTTATCAGATCATAAGATGATACTGGCCCATTACCCTTGACCTAGTCAAACCTCTACAAAAGGCTTAATGATGCTATTTAGGATGCATTTCCTTGCTGCTTTGTGCAGGTGGCTTTCGCATTGTTGCATAGACAGTGATAGGAACATCAGTTATTGTCAGGCAATGACTTCCAGGGCATCTTCGGAGTTGCCTGAATAAAAGCAAATGACATGTGATTAGATACTAAAAGGGAAATTTTTTCAGAGCAGCAAAGTTTGTGTATCAACTGTTTTAAATCATTTTGAAAGCTTTGAATGTCACAATATAATTATAATACAGTGGCACTGATGAGCCAGACATTTTAGACTTATGCTGCAAAGAAGGTGTGGCTGTTGCCATACATTTATATGCAGAAAATTCATAAATATAAAATAATCCTCTGGATGATCATTTTGAAAGGTATGCAGTGATTGCTAAATGGCAAAAAGAGGAGGTGGGGAGTGCATAGTTGTAAATATAGTGATGATTCTACAGCAGTTTATGCATACATGGACCTTAAAATCACTTCAACTGAGAGACTTAAAAACTAGAATATTTGTGGGAAAATATAAAACTGACATACTATTCCATATACTATTCAAATGCTGATTGAATCTCAGGTTTAAAAGAATCTTTAAATGACTTCTAGTCCAAAAATACATCTAGCGCTCGAGTTTCTGTTCCAACATTCCCACCAGATAATCACCTAACCTAAGACGTTTCTAAAAACAAGTGTTTAGTACTTCCCAAAATAGTACTGTATCCTTGAATAACTCTTATTTTTAAGTTCCTGACTTATTAAGCTCAAATCTGTGTTCTAAAAATTTCCAAGCCATGAGAATGGAGTCTAACAATGTAGTATTGGATGGTTTGCTCTGGTAAGCAGCAGAAAAGTGGAACAAATCCTTTTTGTTATAGTTTTCTCCAGTTTGCAGAAAATGATTTTGCTTTATAAAACATTCGTACTCTGTATTACTATCTTTCTGCTAAAAGTCAAATCAAAGCCAAAGTGACACTAAATCTGAGGTTGGGGACTTCTTAATATTTGTAGCCTTATGCCTGGCATATAGTAGCCCTAAAGATATGCTTGTTCAAATGAATGTCATCTTTCTTGTAACTATCAAAAACAACAGTAACAACAATCTAGCTAAAAATGTACCCCCTCCCCAAAAAAGAACTGGTCTATCACTGAGACTTACAGAGGTACCAAAAACAGACTGTGCTTAGAAAACCTGGAATCTGTTAATACCAGTTTCATAACAGCAATGTTTGTTAATATTAATTTAATGGCCCTGGACTTTGTTCTTGCCAATAGTGAACATCAGCTCAAGCTTACATTGATAATAGCCATTACTCATTTCCTCAGTCATCAGGACAAGCAGATCTTACCTAGTTGGTGACATCTCTTTCCCATTACAGGCAGCACTGGAGCTCAGCCCAGATTCCAGCCCAATTGAAGAATCTCCACCTTCTACTGGAAACCTCCTTGGCTGGGTCCCAAACCGAAAAGGCATAATTCACTGAAAACCTAGATTAGAAAGTTAAAATAATGGCATGGGGCTGAGTTGTCTTCAAAAAGTTCAAATTTGGAGTCTTTAATGTGATTCTTTTGTCACAGGTATACAGAAACATTCTGAAACTGACATTTTAAACTACCTATAAAAGTATATGAATGTTATATTACATAACTCCCCCTCACATACAATTTGAATGCTAGCAACAGCCATTAGATGGTAGAAGTAAACTGTGTCCTAAGGTTAACATTACTGAAGTCTCTTTCTGC
Organism: Taxidea taxus jeffersonii; assembly: GCA_003697995.1. Lineage (NCBI taxonomy): Eukaryota > Metazoa > Chordata > Mammalia > Carnivora > Mustelidae > Taxidea > Taxidea taxus. Next base: position 8,624 of record ML100150.1, read on the forward strand.
TGTATGGGAAAAAACTAGCTTGAAGTGGGTGTTACAATCAACAAGCCTGAGCCCCTACTTCTAATACCCAACTCTCTGCCAAGCCCTTCTCTTCCTTACAAGTAGAGGCGAGCCTCACATCCTCCACGATAGCTTCGCTTAGCCCTGTTCTTGATGATCATGCATCACCCCCCGCCTCTCTACAACTACAGCATATTAGTTAAGAAAGTGGGAGAGTTCAACTATGTAATCCTAACCAAGGTACTTAACCAAGTTTCCCAAGGATAAATCGGGAATATTAGTATCTCCTTCCAGGGTAATAGTGAGGGTTTTAAAAGGTAATACATGTAAAATGCAGTGCCTAACACATACATAGTTAGTACTCAATAAATGTTAACTATTAGTACCCAGCAGATGCTGCTGGGCACTGTTAAATATATGTACACATACACACACAATATAACATATATGTGAGATATAAATATAATACACATACACACACAACTATATAAAATAAGCTCTTTACTGCCTACTGTCACCTCTACTTAGAACTCTTCCCTCACCCCACTGCTCCTCACTCCTTACTTGCTAGGACCAACTCACTCATTAAGTCTGAATTTACATTTCACTTGGTCAAAGAAGCCTCCCATAATCACTCCACTATAGAAGTTTTCCTAGCACTCACTGTTTTGGCTTTGGAACAGTTACCACTCTAATTCAGGATTTCTCTACTATGACACGATGCACAGTTGGGGCCACACAGCTTTTTGTTGGGGAGAGAAGAAGTTGGCCTGTGTTCTGTAGGATGTTTTATACCATGAAGGCCTCCAACACTACACACCAATAGCACCCCTCCCCCAAAGTTGTGACAAACAAAAATGTCTCCAGACATTCCCAAATGTTCCCTGGTGGAGAGGGGAAGAAATCATCCCCTGTTGAGAACTAGTGCCCTAATTTTTTGTAAATGTTTTTGCTTAATCATTGCACCCCCTCCCCCATTTCATGCCTATCTTTGTCACCACTGACTGAATCCTTAATATCTAGAACAGTGGCTGGCACACAGTAATTAGTAACTATTTTATATAAATGTGTATGTGTTCAACAAAAGACAGGAAAAATGAAATATGTCTTATAACTGTTTTTTTATGCCGGGAACAGTATTCTATGCCTAATAAGTAAGTGTTTGTTGTGGTAATAATAAAACGAAATTATTAAAGTTTAGGAATTTGAATATAACGTATATTGGTTTTTATAGACTATGTGTTTCCTTTATCAAGGAAAAAAGTGATGGGCTCAATGACAAGTTAGTAAAACTTCAGTAAAATCTATGGTTTAGTGTAACTATCTAGTTTATGTAGGTAGTAAGTTTTAGCTAATTCGATCAAGGATACATAGACTTACCAAAATAGGCTGAGTCTGATTCCTGTAGAGGAGAATAAATCAACTGCTTCTACTGACTTTCCATAGAAGGCTGGAATTGCCAAAGGAATGATGATCAAATGTTCCAGTGACACCCAGAAATTATTACATCAGAAGATTCTTTCACATAGTTTCCTACCTGCTAAAGAATAAAATGTCACAATTCATAGCTCCAGCACCAAGCTGAAACTCAACAAAAGAATTTGTCTCTGAAGTTTGACAGTCTTATTCTTGTCACTGCCTCATTCGCCAACAATATGAAATATTTTAATCTATGAATGAATTTATATTCTAAACCTACATTCTGTACAAAATCATGAGATTCTTCTCATTTTATATCCCAATTTCCTCATTATCCTTATCTTCCAGTTTTTCCCTTAACTATTAATACAAACTAATCGAATATAACTATGTCCTCACCCCGTACCAAAGGCCTCAAACTGTACCTTACAAATTTCTCTATGGCTCTTCCTATATGGGATTCTTTACATCTTCTCCATAATGCCTGGACTACCTCTTCTTTTCTATTTCCTCAAGAACCTTGAAATTCCCCAATGACATAAATAAGGACAATTGAAAAATAAGAATACACCTTGTACTACTGTCCTCTGTTCTGTTCCCTGAACCCTGAGGCTCTCCTCTGTTTGTACCATCTTTGCCAAAGGAATGGTGATCAAATGTCCCAGTGACACCCAAAAATTATGACATCAAATTCTTTCACATAGGTTCCTATCTGCTAGAGAATAAAATGTCTCAATTCATATCCCCAGCAAGATGAAACTTATCTTCTGGACTGCCCTCCCTCTCCCAACTTCTGTAGCAACAGCATACGTCACTGAATGTAACACTAAAGAATAACCCTTAAGCCAGAACATTTCTCTTCAGCTCATCTTTTTCTTTTTCCAGTTTTCATAGTTGATGACAAACTTTTAAATGATATGAAGCATTTTTTTTCATTTAATGAAAACCTTTTTTTACTACCCACATTTTCTAAGTTCCCACTGTTCTGTTTTCATTTGATTTACATTATAGAAAGTTGGCATTTTACATATTTAAGTTGATGTTAGACAAAATCTTACCTCTACCTTCTTTTTCTTACTAGGGTGCCATGTGTGAATAGTTGATCACAGTTTTAGCTTGGAGAAACCATTTAACTGACTGTGTCATAGTTAGACAAACTGAAGTAATTGCTAGCCATTGTTAGCTAATGTACCACTAGGACCTAAACATTTGATCCTCAGGGTGGCAAAAATTTTTAATGGTTTACATTTTCTAGTGGAGGTGGCTGTGGGAAAATGGTAGGTTTTGACAGGAAAATTAGGTTTGAATTTTAACACCATGTTAACTCTGAGACTTTGGGCAAATCACTAAAAGTCTGCCTGAAAAGATGATATGAATTTCTACAACATAGAGTCGTTTTGAGGAGTAAAAAAATCTAACATGTAATAAAGCCAATGTCTGAGATACAAAAATTCCACCAGCACACATTCTTTTATTTTCGTGCACAATTCTTAAAATCAGAGTGTTGAAGCACTGACTTTACTTTTTAGTCATTGATATATTTTTAAACTACGAAGTGAAATATCTGCATGTGAAATATTCATAAATTCCTCTAATTTACTATGATTTTTAACTATTTATTTGGCACAAGTTGTACCAAGTTTCTTTTTTTTGGTATGGGTGAGACAATGAAATAAACCAAACAGTAGCCTTAATGATGAAACTTTCTAGCACTACAGTAATAATACATCACCAAAAAGTACCTAACTCTCCAGCAGATCTTCACAGAGAAATGGATGACTATGTGACGTACAGATATTTGGGTGGAAGCGGTGTTGAAGATGCTGAAATATCTAAATACTCTCTTAATCCTCATAAGCCTGACAGTAATAATAATCTTTCAACCCTCAGAATATTGATTCATGAGATGCAGGAAAGGAATAATGCTTGAATTTGTCATATCCTAAGACAACAGATCTACCACAAGGAATTCATGTGTACAGCAAATTTTTGCTGAGAATCCACCATGAGCCAGGCCATGTTAAGTGCTGAAGGTAAAATATTGAACAAAACACAGTGTCTATCCTAGTAAAGTTTACAGGTTAGGGTAGTGTATGCCTTAGACTAGGATATCAAACCTAAGTCTAAAGAATGAGTAGACATTAGCTAGGTGAAAATGGGTGGGAATTAGAAACACTGAGACGGTTGAGGATAGGGCAAACAGAGGAAGCAGCATGTGCAAAGATCATGTGCCAGTATAGAAGACAACAGAAAGTATGAAAGGCCAGCATAACCATAGTTGAGAAAATAAAAAAGAAATAAGGTCAGAGAAATAAGATGAGGCTAAACCAAGCAGGAACAGGAACGCAAGTTAAAGACTTCATGAGCAAGGGAGCTCATAAAAGGATTTTAATCTTTCAGGAAATATATTAGGTTTTTGTTGATATTTTTTCCTCTGTTAATTTTCTGTTTTCTACTTGATTTCTTCTCCAATCTTTAGTATTTCCTTTTTTTCTCTTTACTTTGGGCTTAATGTTTCTCTTTTCCTAATATCTTAAAACGGAAGCCTAGATCATTGATTTGAGACCTACCTTCTTGATATAAGCATTTAATTCTATAAATTTCCATCAAAGCACTACTTGAGATTCATTCCACAAATTTTGAAATGTTGTATTTTCATTATCTTCAGTTAAAAATTTCCCTCTTGGCTTCTTCTTTGGCCTATGAGTTATTTAGAACTGTGTTATTTTGTTTCCAAATATATAGAAATATTGTAGCTAGTTCTCTTTTACTCATTTCTTAGAATCCACTGTTGGCAGAGAACATTCTTTGTATGATTATAATTATTTTACCTTTATTGAGACTTGCTTATGGTCAGAATATGGACTATCTTGGTAAGTGTTCCACCTACCTTTGAATAAAAAATTTGTGTTCTGCTGCCATTGAGTGAAGTGTTCTACCATTGTTAATTACTTGGTTGACAGGGTTGTTCAAGTCTTCTGCATTCTTACTGATCTCCTGTATTCTTCTTCACCAATTATTGAAATAAGGATGTTGAAATCTCCAAATATAATTATGAATGCATTGGTCTCTCCTTTCTATACTGCCGTTTTTGCTTCATATATTTTGAAGCTCTGATAATAGGTATGTAAGTAGTTAGTAGTGCTATGTCCTCCTGATGAATTGACAACTTTATTATTAAAAACTATCCTTCTTTATCTATAGTAATATTAGGTACCCTGAAATCTACTTTGTCTGAAATTTATATAGATACTTTCTATTCATTAATGTTAGTATAATGTATCTTTGACTACATTTTTACTTTTAACCTATTTGGTCTTTATATTCAATGTGTTTTTTTTTTTATAAACAGTATATAGTTGAGTCTTGCTTTTTCTTACCTACTCTGATGATCTCTAACTTTTAATTAGCATGTTTCAATTATCTACACTTAATGTGATAGATATATCTGAATTTGTATGCCCTCTTGCTATGTGTATTCTATTTGTGCTGTTCTTTTTTCCCTTTTTTCTTATTCTGTTCTTTTGAAACAACTGAGTATATTTTATGAATCTATTCTATCTTCAATACTAGCTTATTATTTTACAACTTTTTGTTTTCTTTTTGGTTACTTTAGGGTTTATACTACACGTTTAACTTTTCTGTTTGCCTTAAATAACATTATGCCACCTCACATGCACTAAAAGAATCTTCCACTCAAAGAAACTCAGTAAAAGAACCATTTCCCCTGTCCCATTTTGTATTATAAATTTTACTTCTATATGTATTGTAAACCCCACAACACATTATAAGCTTCTCTTTAAGCAACTGTTTTTAAAGGAAATTTTTTAAATGACTGGTCTTTTATTTACCCACATATTTATCATTTTCAGTGTTCTTGAACCCCTCCAGTAGGTCCAGATTTCCCTCTAACATCATTTTCCCTTTATCTGAATGAAGATTTTCATTTAACAGTTCTAGCCTACTAGCAATTAATTTATTCCATTTTTCTATGTTTTTAACTTCATCTCCACTTCTTTCATCCCCATTTTTTTTTTATTTTATTTATTTATTAGTTAGAGAGAGAGGGAGCGAGCACAGGCAGACAGAGTGGCAGGCAGAGGCAGAGGGAGGAGCAGGCTCCCCGCCGAGCAAGGAGCCCGATGTGGGACTCGATCCCAGGACGCTGGGATCCTGACCTGAGCCGAAGGCAGCCGCTTAACCAACTGAGCCACCCAGGCGTCCCTTTCATCCCCATTTTTGAACAATATTTTTGCTGAGTATAAAATCCTGTCAACAGTTTTGTTTTGTGGGGCTTTTTTTAAGTACTTAAAGATTTTCCTCCAGTTTTCGACTTGCATTGTTTCTAAGTCTTCTTTTATTCTTAACTTTGTTCCTCTACATGTAGTGTGTCTTTTTTTTCCTCTGAGTACTTTTAATATTTTTTTTTAGTCACTGGTATTAATTTGATTAGAAGGTGCTTGGTGTGGTTTAATTCCTGTTTCCTGTGTCTAAAGTTTCATTGAGCTTCTTAGGTCTGTGGAGTCATAGTTTTTATCACATGTGAAAACTTTTCAGACATCATCTCTTCAAGTATGTTTTTGTTTCCTCCTTCTGGAACTCCAATTACAAAATATAAAGCCGTCTAAAGTTGTTCCATAGCTCACTGATCCTTTTTTAATCTCATTTGGTTCTATTTTGGGTAGTTCCTACTGTTAAATCTTTAAGTTCACTACTCTCTTCATTTGCAATGTCTAATCTGTTCTTAATTCCATCCAATGTACTTTTCATCTTAGACACTGAATTCTTTTTTATCTCTAGATGCCTGGTGTGGGTCTTTTATATTTGTCTCTTCTTAATCTTTCCATACTATGTTTCCTTCTGCCTTCTTGAACGTATGGAGTATAATTATGTTATTTTAATGTCCTTGTCTAATAATTCTTTCATTTGTGCCATCTCTTGGTTTGCTTTTACTGATTTCTTTTTAACCTCATGTGGAGTGTTTTCTATATCTTCACCTATCCTGCAATTTTTCATCTGATGGCAGAAATTGTAAATTTTTATTTATTGTAAATTGTAAATGTTTAATGCTGGATTTTATTTTAGTCCTCTAAGCACTTGCAAGTTTTGATCTGGGACACAGTTACTTGGAAATAGCCTGGCCCTTTGGAGGCTTGATTTTATGCTTTCCTAGTCTAGATCAGAACAGCCATTCATCTATGGCTAACGTCTCTCCACTACTGAGGCAATATCCTTACTGTACTCAACACCCCCAGATATTACAGGGCTCTTCCACTAAAAATACTGGGAATGTAAACTAGTCCCGGCCTTGTGTGAGCCCCCAAAATTGTTCTGCCTGCTTCTTCCCAGTGGTTCATTCCTTAGTCTTGGGTAATTTCCCCACATGCATATGCTGATTGGTACTCAGTTTAAGGCTCAGATAAACTCCCTGAAGATCTCCAGAGCTTTTTCTATACACTCACTCTCTGGCACTCTGCTCTGAAAATTCTAGCTGCCTTGGTCCCACAGAATTTTCAGTTCTGTCTCCCCAACTTAGAATGGCTGTTGTGTTGTGTTTGAGCTCTATTCATCAGAAAGAAGTTAGTAAGTCTAGTCCATACTCAAAAAGAGGGAATACTGTATTCTGATATCATGTCTGGGAGTGCTTGTAATGTTATAAATGTTGTTCATCAATTATTTCTGGCTTTCTGGCTTCTGGAAATTGCAATTCCTGCCCCCCTATGATTACTCAGAGCTCATGTGACTAGTTTTGGCCATTGCGTTAACAACAGCCATTAACTGCAGTGCAAGATCCTCTTGAGTTGTCTTTCCCTTTGCCACAAAGACAAGAGTGTACCAAATAGTGGTAGTTTAGCAATCTGGGTACCAGAATGAGGAAAACATAAAGCACAACCACAGCGACCTCCCAAAAGACATGGATCTTGTGCAAAAATATAAACCTTTATTGCTTTACACTACTGACATTTAGGGGTTAGTTGTTACCACAACTTAGCAAAATTTATCATGACTTATAAAGACTTAGGTCCAGATTTAATAACTGCCACAACAAAAATCGAAAATATATGTCGCTAGCATAGTGGTCAGGCAGCCGGTGACAAGGAAACTGTTACTGGAAGCTGAAAGGGTAGTTATTTATGTTATTAGTGGCAAATGTATTGGGAAAAATTTTTGCAAAACTCCTGCAATAACCTAGAAGATGGATTACTTACTAATGAACTTGAATTCAAGGAGAAGAGGTTAGAAGACAATGCTGATAAAACACTGGTTGCTATGGTTGTGTTAGTCAAGTTACATGAAAGAGAGATGGGCTCAAAAATGCAGTGTGCCAACAGGAATAAAAATGGATAGAGCCCCCACAAATTCTAATTATAGTCAAGTGACACCTGAAAAGTCAAAGGAGTATAATTTTCTTGGACCACATTTTATTCCCCCTCAGAACTTTGTACTATATTTTCAATGTCTTCCAGTACTGAATGTGCTATAGATGAGTCTAAGAAACCCTTATTGTTTTCTCTCCAACATTCCCCCCAACCCCTGCTGCTGCATTTGTTTCTTGCCTGGGTACCCACAGAATTCTTTAATTCTGAAAATTGAGTAACTTAACCAGGATATATCTTAGTGTTGACTGTTCTACAGAAATTTTTCTATGGAACATGGTATTTCCTCTCTTTATTTAAGTATAATTAACATACGGTGTTATGTTAGCTTCAGATATACAATATGATTCAACATTTCTATACATTACTCAGTATTCATCATGATAACTGTACTTTTTTTTTTTAAAGATTTTATTTATTTATGTGAGAGAGAGAGATCACAAGTAGGCAGAGAGGCAGGCAGAGAGAGAGGGGGAAACAGGCTCCCTGCTCTGCAGAGAGCCCGATGCGGGACTCGATCCCAGGACCCTGAGATCATGACCTGAGCCGAAGGCAGAGGCTTTAACCCACTGAGCCACCCAGGCGCCCGATAACTGTACTCTTAATACTTTTCCTATAATTCTTAATCCTGTATCCTTTTAACCTATAGATTTTCTTTATTAGTAAGGACATTTCTTCTTCCATTTGCTGTGTTCTCTATTTCAGGGGTACTTATTAATCTCATGTCAAACCATCTTTGCTCTTTCACATATATTCTAAGAGCTTTAACACCTTTGTCCTTTGCCTCAATATTCTCTGTGATTATCTCAAGCCTCTCATCGACATCAGTAATTTGATTTTCAGCTCTCTAATCTAGCTCTTTGTGCTTCTAATTCTATATTTCTAAAACCAATTCTCCTACTTACAGCTATAGTTTGAAAGGTAAGTTATATTTTTTTCATTGTTTGTATCAGAGGAGATATAACTCTACTAGAGCTGTGTATAACCCTCCAGGATGGCCTGGGTTCTTCCTGCTCTTCTGAGTTTGCTGAATATCTTAAATGGGATATCAGTCCATCTAATGAGTAGTGTATTCAACTCCAGGCTATGCTCAAATATATGACTTCAGTGTGAGTTCTTATAAAATATAAATTCTAAAAAGTTTTTCTGCTTCTACTGAGATCCTGCAATGGCCGGTATATAAGGCTCTGCCTTGATTCTGAAACAGAATTACCTCTCATTCTGATGCTCCCCAGACTGAAGTTATTAACGAGACTTGTTAGGACTTTCTTAATTTAACTTGTTCCCATGTATGACCTGCATGGACTAACGACTTTGATCTGACCACTGTATGAAAGACAGAGCTTACCGAAGCTAGACCACCAGATGAGCTGACACCATAACTCACTGGCACAGACCTACTAACATCACTGCCTACAAACTGGACCAAACTTTGCAAATTTGGGAAGCCCCAGGCTTTGGGACTTCAACATCAAGACGTGAAGTGAGGTGTTGGTGGTCCAAACTACACCCCCACCACTGACAAAATGCTCACTAATAAGCAGTTAAGAGTAAAATCTAGCAATTGCAAAACATTCTGGATTAAAAGCTGCCTATTAATCACAAGGGATATAAGTACCAAAATTAAAAACATCCAAATGGAAATGGGGGAACGCCTAAGCACTATAAACCACCCATTGCAACTTCAAACTTGCCAGCTATCAGAGAATGTAGAAATTATTTGTCTTGGTGGAGGAATAAGGTGTTCTAGTCAATCAAATATTATGGTCACTATCACCACACACTAATTGCACATATACTTTAACTATTTTTTTTTAATGAAATGGCTTCCTATGATTTTGTAGTTCCCTCACAATTTTGTGGAAATTATTAATTTCAGTAAAGAAGTTCTGGAGTTCTTAATTGAAGTCTGATCTAAACTGATCAATAACTGTTTAGAGTGTTTTTCAATGTTTGACAATTTTTGGTACCTGGTAATTTTTGGGAATGTCTTAGTCTTAGTCTTCCTTCCATCTAACTGACATAAATCAAATGCCTAGTTTTAACGTCATTTCTTTCACTAGACTTCTCTTTACTGATCTACATCCTCATCCACTGAATCTTACAGAACTTACAATCAGCACCACCCAATAGAGTAAGACAAAAATTGTTTTAGTATTTCCTGTGTATCTTAGATTATAGGCTTCTTGGGGCTGGATACATGTCTTGACTTCTTTTGAATACTCTGGAAGGCCTAGAAGTTAATGTCGGGAGCATACAGCTTCAATGAACACTGTGTCTCTGAAGAGCTTTTATGTCGAAGTGAATAAACTGCCTAGTTTCGGTTGTAGCTTGACGCGCCTATTTGTCTGGGATTTCTTTGTGCTCGTCGACACTGTTTTCTATTAGAAGAAAAGGCTTGTTGGAAAGATGCTCGAAAGCAGAGCGTCCCGAGAATTCTGATTAAACGGAATTTGACCCAACTCCCAGGGTGTCGAGAATGAACAAAAACTAGGGCTTTCATAGGCCATAAACACTCTTAAAGACACACATTTTAAAATCCCACTCCAAGGCCTAATTACCCGCCAGTTACCCCAGCTTCCGGAGCTGCCGAAGCTCAAAGATGTTGGCAAGCAGCAGGATCTACGGTCCGGAGGCCCATTCGCTATGGTAACGGTAGGACGCAAGTACCCTTGCGCGGCCTTCTGACGGAAAAACTTACCTTGATTCTAGAGAAGAGCGTTGCGACGGCAGTGACTTGCGGCAGCAGCGTGACTTACGGCTGCCGGACGCCTGTAGGCGTGCCGCTGGTAGGCGGAGCTCGCAAGGGAGTTCCAAAGTGGGCGCGGGCTCACTCTTACCTTCGTTCGGACGCGCAGTAGTATGACCCAGTCGGTGGTCGTACAGGGTAAGCTGCGCGGGGGGGTGGGCAGTTGGTCACCGCGCAACCGGGTGGCCCTGTTTGCCACGTAATGGCTACTATCTTTCGCTCCCCTCGCTTATTGCAGTGGGCCAGTGCGGAAACCAGATCGGCTGCTGCTTCTGGGATCTGGCGCTGAGGGAGCATGCCGCGGTCAATCAGGTACCGGCCCCGCCGCCCGGAGACCCCTCGCCTTTCACCGAGGCTCGTCCAACAGATAAGCAAGAATCAGTCCATTTAAGCTTTTATCTGACCAGTATAAAGCGAATGGGATCTCCTCAGGAAAGAACAAACTGGGTTTTAAACGTTTTTTTTTGCGTTAGACACAGAACAAACGATGGCCAAAGATCTTAGTCTTAAGGTTCCCTGATTTTCAGGGTCTCATGGTTAACAGGATTCTTGTGAAGAGCGATGAGATAGAACTGGGGAAGTACTCGTAAACTAGGTAACATGTGTAGTGTTATGTTCCTGAATTTAATCAAGGTGAAAATGATCACCAGGAATACAGACAAAGCTTTCGTTTGACGCGCCTGTTCTACAATCCTGTGGGGACTCCTTTCTTCAGCACCCTCAGCTAAACTTAATCCATAGATTTGATGGCAGTTATTCTTTAGGTAGGGAGAATCAGTCTAAGCCCTTTATGATAACTTGCATTTTTGCTGTTGTTCTCATAGCCAAATACCAACCATTAAGGTATTGTGAGATTATTAAATCGAAAGGATTTTATTTGGGAAAGAGGTAAAACTAATCAAATGTTATAAATATACTTTTTTTTCTTTTTAGAAAGGAATTTATGATGAGGCAATAAGCAGCTTCTTTAGAAATGTGGATACCAGGTAAGATGGCATTAAAGTCTATCACATAGCATAATGATTCTTTTCATGCCATCAGATTGGGTGAGAATTCTTCAAGGGACAATGAAACAGTTGATAGCTATAAAGAAGTTGTCTGGCTTCTTTGTTTTTCTCATTATTGAAAGCATATTTTTTTCTTATTCTCATATCATTCATATTTCTCATATTATTCTGCAGAGCAGGACAGCAAGTTTCCTTTTAAGGCCATTTGAAGGAACAAAAAGAATTTTTAGTGTGCCTTCTCTTTATTTTTTAAAGATTTTATTTATTGGAGAGATAGTGCATACTAGCACAAGTGGGGTCAGAGGGAAAGGAAGAAGCAGACTCCCTGATGAGCAGGGAGCCTCACGTGGGGCTCCATCCCAGGACCCCAGGATCATGAACTGCGCGGAAAGCAGACACTTAACCATCTGAGCCACCCAGGCGCCCCTCGTGTGCCTTCTTTTAACATGACCTTGAAATAAAGTTTTACCGAAAGACTGATGAAAGTTTCCTTCAGGGTATGTTAATGCGTTCAAGAATGACTAACCTTTGAAAGAAAAATACATTTTTTACACTTATGTGACACTCTTTGTAGTCAGGAATATTTGTTATAGGAATAGAATGTGCTAAAAGAGAAAAACAGTTGTCAGATTACTTTTGTTTATATAATAAAGAGCATATGTATCTTTTATCTGAAAATAATTTTAACATTCGAGATACGTCTGAAAAAAAAAATGTTTAAAAAAAAGATATGTCCATAAGCTTTTAATGTTTAATCATAAAGTTTGTGTATTTTCAAAATAATAAAACTAAACTGTAGTGAACTTGAACTAAAAAATATATCATGAAGATCCACCTTTATGTAATTAAAATTCTAATTCTAAGGGCACCTGGGTGGCTCAGTGCGTTAAGCCTCTGCCTTCGGTTCAGGTCATGATCTCAGGGTCCTGGGATCAAGCCCTGCATCAGGCTCTCTGCTCCCCATCTCTCTCTGCCTGCCTCTCTGCCTACTTGTCATTTCTCTGTCAAATAAGTGAATAATTCTTTAAAAAAAAAATTCTAGTTCTAGTTTGAATTAGTTGGTTGGGTATTTAAAGTAAGTTATCTCCTAGGGGAGGCTAATTAGAGGCTCTACTTCTTGGTAAATCCCAGAGTATGACCCTCAGATTTGCAAGCTCTAAAAACTTGTTAACATCTTGTTAATAAGTCCATTGCTTTCCAGTACAGGCAGATAAACCAAATTCAAAGAGAATGGGAAATTAAAAAGCAAAGTGGCAGCCTCCACTCCATGCATCACATCTTTATTCCTGTTCACGGTAGGAAAAGGGAAGAGTTGACACCCACTACATCTGGCCCTCTTTATCAGAAAAGCTTCCCAGAATATCTCCCTTTTATCTCATTAGTAAGAACTAGATTACATGGCCAGCCCTAACTACAAAAAAAGCCAGGGGAAAATGTACTCACTTTTCAGCCCAGGGGCAGGGTGGACAAGAGAGAAGAATAGGAAAGGCTCCTTCTATGTGTTGCCTTTGGTGTCTGCCTCACCAGGCCTGTAAGTAGCTTTATATAAATGGGAGTTAACTTTATTACCTAACATCCGTATTAGCCTTGGAAGATCTTATGACCTTTTCTCATTTTTTATCTTTCAGAGTAGTTGGTGATGGTGGCAGTATTTCCAAGGGGAATATTTGTACTTTGAAAGCACGAGTAAGATCTGTATACTTGAATTCTTATTTGTCTTGTTTGTCTTTTAAAAATAACTATATTTCTGTAACTATCAGAATAAAATTTTAATTTAACTTCTCAAATATAAAAAAAGTATTTACCAAGCCACATTTTAATATAGATATAATGAAGCAGACATTTATATCTGCCTGGAACTTTAGGGGGAAAATTTTATGCTTAAAGGAAAAACACTATCTTTAGCAATTTTTTAATAAATGTTTCAGGGGAAATATACATATGAGTAAATGATAACAAAAGGAGCTTTCTTAATTCTAAGCCTCAGACACATGCTAATGCAGGTTACTCTTTCATTTGAAGGTAATGGAACATTCTTTGCATCAGTTACTATTCCCAGTCCAAAGCACGGATCCAGCCACATTATAGTGAATACCATAACTATGTTAATACCTCTTGAACAAAAATGCTTTGAGTCAGTACCCCATATACTTAATCTCATTCCAACAACACTTCTGCAGTTGTTTCTCTGCAACAACCTGCTTTTTCCAGTTGTTGATCAATAATCTTTGTAACAAAAAAGAAAAGCAGTCTGGATGGTAGGAATTGAGACAGTAAGGATCAGACCTGGAGTCGTGGCTGGAAGAGCAAAAAGCAATCACGTTGTGGCACCTAGGAACTGTCTCCTTGTATCTGTAATCTCAGATGTCCTTGGAAAACAATTTAGTGGCAGAGACCATGTGCCATGTTTAATCATGTACCATGATTAAAACTTGGTATCCTACATGCTGTGGAGAGCACTAACATCCCAATCCAAATCTTACAGAAAAAGTAACATTGACATTTCCTAGGGCACTCCCAGTTTGAGCGGTTTCCCAATACCCTATCAGTGAGCAAGATAGGTGGAGAAACGCTATTGGGAAAGAATAAATCAGTGTGTCTCTGTCACCTTTGACTTGTCCTGGAAGGTACTCTTCCATTTCTCCTTAGGAGTCTTGGTATTAAGTGGCTGTGATCACTGAAGGCTTCGCAAGATAACTTGGTGGTCATTTCCTTCCACTGTATCCAGTGTCATAGGCTAAAGGGTGAATACTCAGAGTTTTATAAATCCTATATTACAATTAAGGGAAAGCTCAAAGACCAGAAAGCTATCACCAGGTTGCTCTTGTGGTAGAAAACAATAAACATCAAATCCTGAAACAATCCTGAAACAACTGTGATTCTAGACCTTGGATGACTATGTGAGGAATCCAGAATAATTCCTCCTCATTTAGTTAATTTCCAAGGGAAAAACAAATCGAAGGCTTGATATGGCTAGAATTGAAAAAATTCTATCAAACCTGACTTCAAGAGGGGCTTGAATGTCAGTTTGTGTTCCTGTTGCTTTCTTTGCCAGATTGCAAGGTAATTAAGGGTAGTCTTCCACAAATTATCTTAAATAAATCTGTTTTGGAACAAGGCAGTTATAAGCTAATTTTTTTTTCTTTTTGTAATCTTACACAACTTGTAGTATACTACTGTTTGCCCATACAGTGAAGTCTCTTATGGTTGATTAGGTGTTAAAAGTCAACATCTAGGTAAAACTTGCATATTATCAAAATATCCTAGAAAAACCTTAAATTGCCAGTAAGTAACTCTATATAGTCCAGTATACATAAAGTATATGTATATTGCTTACTATATATAAAAGAGCACATTTATCATATATGATTTTATAGTCTAGTATACTACTGTGATGTGCTGTTGTACAATTAGAAATATATTTCTGACATACTGAGTAAGACTATTTCAGTTGCTTGCTTACAGTAGCATAGTTAATTCCACAAGCAATTCACATAATATTAAATGGGCATAAGTTGCAACCGCATGGTAGTTAGTACTCCATAAATATCACACTTGACTATCTCAATAGATAGGAGAGCATGGAGTTTGATGGTGAAGACTGAAGATTCTGCAGCCAGGCTAACCGAGTGTGAATCTCCACTCCATAACATACTAGCCAGGTGATCACAGCTAAGTGATTTAGCTTTCCTAGGCCTCAGTTTTCTCAAGTGTAAAGCAGGGGTAATTATAGTACCTATGCATAGGGTTGTGAGGATCAAATGGGGTAATATGTACAAAGCACATAGAAACACTGTAAGTGATTAAAGTCACAGGGTCACAAGAACTAAAAAAGCCCGTAAATAAAGCACTTTCTCTGACACTGAATCAAAGGGTTGATAGCTTTGTAGTGTATTCTAAGGTTATTTCAGAGTTTTTCAGCTTTTTTATTTAACCATTTATTTTACTTTTTCACTCATCTTCCTCAGCGTAGAAAACATGGAAGTACAAAACAGTGAGGGTAGGGGGTATATAATCCTATTGGCCAAGCTATCCCTGCCTACATTTTGCTGTGTTTCCCTCCAATCTTTTCTATTTTTCTTTCCATACTTAATTTTATGTTTTATATTCTCATTTTCTTCTAAGTAGTAAAGGTTATTACCCATGTCAATAGTGTTTATGGTAATGAATTAGGTTTTCTTGGGAGGAGGGACCCTGTTGTCGCCTTTGACCTCTATCCAGGGCCTTGGTTTGCATCTGATAGTAAGTTTACTGATCTGAATTGAACTGTTTTGGGCTGTGATTCATGAAGAGCAGCATGGTTGTTCCTGGTGAGCAAGTGCATTAACATACCATATATTTATTGAGAATTTTTTTCTGGTTAGGGCGTCTTCTAAATTTCTGAGACCTTGTTCTCAAAACATTTACAATCACTTAGACACATGAGTAAAAGAATTGTTAGAAAATCAGTTGAAGGGATTAGTCAGCTCCTCTCCCCCCATGGGGTAGGTATTTTGGATTAAGATAAGAGTTTAGAACCCACCTTTTCATTGTAATCCACCTCCTGAGCAAAGTGAAATTACTTTTTCATTCTTATAACAGATTCTACATAAAGATTCAAATAAAGATTTGACTAAGCCTAAACTATAAAAAGAACAATGCAACTTTTAGTCCATAAATTCATTTACAGAGTTACTAGCTCTAAAGACATAAGCTAATTCGATTTTATTTCTCTTTCTCAGGCTGTCTTGATTGACATGGAGGAAGGGGTGGTAAATGAAATTCTGCAGGGACCATTGAGAGATTTGTTTGATAGCAAGCAGCTCATCACTGATATTTCTGGCTCGGGGAATAATTGGTGAGAACATGCTGTATGTAAAAAATTGAATGTCATCTGGAAAAAATGAATGACCTTTCCTTCATTCTAACAGGTCCTGCTGACATGAAAGCAAGATCTACCTGCCAGACCTATCTCTAGGCTTTTCAGCCCTTCATTTTTCCCTGGATAAATGATGGGGTTTCTCAGTGCTGAAAAGCTACCCTATTATAACAGTTTTTTTCTCACCATTTTTTAGGGAAAACATGAAAAATGGATTTACTAAATTCCTTGTAATTGATTCTTACATAATACTAGTGACAAAAGTTTTAACTATTTTTATAAACTGTTCTCTTACCTATACTGTTTGACTCTATCAAGCTCTCCAGTTGGTCAGACTTGAGAGGATTGCTAAGACGTACAAGCTAGACCAGGGTCCCAGCATTTAAGCTCAGCCAAAGGCTGTGTTTAGCTCTTAAATATCTGTCTGTTCTCTTTAATGGGGTAAAAAGCTTCAACGATGATCACTGAAAATTTACATTGAGACTGGTTTTGCTGTTTTTTAAAAATTAAGTATCTCCTTATTATTTGCAGGTCTAATGTTTACTATTTTATCTATTTGCATTCTGTCTCTCAGGTTCCTAATGTGTAGTGATATCATTTCACTAAAGCATGAATTTGCTGGGTGCCTGCTGGCTCAGAGCATGCAGCTCTTGATATTGGGGTCATTAGTTTGAGCCTCATGTTGGGGGTAGAGATGACTCTAATAAATAAAACTTTAAAACATGAGTTTACATTTTGCGTTCTTAGAAACTCATATGGGGAGAACTAGCCACCAAATGAATTCACCTGCCCACTTAACTGGCTTTTCACTAATTGTGTAACTTCTGTAATTTTCGAGTTACACAACCCGACTGCATGTCGTGGGGAAGTCACTCATTTGTTTTTTTAATCATTTTTTAATGCATCAAAGTGCTCCTTGCAAATTTGATTATCAGAAAAGCTTACAGAGCCTTTTGAATATCAGTTTTCTATTGTGTATCATTTCAACTAATGATAACATGATGTGACCAATGTTTTCTCTTATATTAAACCAATGCTCAAAATATTTTTAATGTCTTTCTAGTTGGAGAAAAACTATATAATCAAAGTCTTATATTTATACCTTAAAAAAAGAAAGAGAAGATAAATTTAGAAAACCATAGTTTAATATCCATTGATAATGAGTTATTTTATCAGGATATTTGAGGATTATAGACCTTTATATTTGTTATATTTTCTATCTAGTA
>ML100150.1:26659-57016 GCA_003697995.1 Taxidea taxus jeffersonii
TTTGAAATATTACAACATGATTTATTCTTATGAAACAAGAATTACTATAGTAAAAATGCTTTTTTAACTTTTTCTGTAATCTTTTCATTTAGTTCAGAAGTAATAAAATCTTGAAACAATAAATGTCAGGGTATTTTTGTAATCTATATTCTTTTTTTTTTTCCAGGGCTGTGGGGCACAAAGTTTTCGGCAGTCTTTATCAAGAACAGATTTTAGAGAAACTCAGAAAGTCGGCAGAGCATTGTGATTGTTTGCAGTGTTTTTTTATAATACATTCCATGGGAGGAGGTAAAGTTATTCACTCATTTCCCTATAGCAATGTGAAAGTGTAAGTGGAAATTCATTTTGCGAACAGTAGCCTGTTTTCAGACCTATGCTTAATAAAGATACAACTTTTAACACTGTATGTGTTTGAGTATATACATAACTGCTTCTTATTTTAAATTTTTGCCAAATTTTGTTGCTATTACCATTGTTTAGAAATTGAAGCCCTTTTAGGAGTAAGTACAGCTGAATCTGAAGTTTTTTCTTCTTCTACTTTTAGTTCTTTCATAAAATTTCAAGCTACATTTCAGTGTCTGTGAGCTTTCTGGGAATCCTGACTTTGTCCTATGAGTTTGCTTGTGTAGACTCATATCCCACCTAGAAACTAATCATTTCTGGCTTATACATAGGTATCCTTGCTAAGAAATATCAATACTCTTTAACTGATTTCCAACCTTTCTTGTGTCCAATAAGGTACATAGATAAAAGAAATTCTTTTAGTCAGCTCCTTTAAACCATTCCTTATATAGTAATTGCCTTGACCTAGAGTAAATGATCTGCATTGCTTTCTTTCCCCGGGGAATCCTGTACCTTGCAAATGAAGTATTTTGTTCCTCTGTTTTATGAACTAGACATATATCGTATTTTGCTAATTTCCAAAAGGATTAGTGAGTTTTAAAAGAAAAATTTGCCATACTATTTTTCTCCAAGCTCAGATTAAGATTTAATATTCAGCAGATTATATAAATTGATTTTTTTAAAGGGTTTTATTTATTTATTTGAGAGAGAGATCACAAGTAGGCAGAGAGGCAAGCAGAGAGAAAGTGGGAACCAGACTCCCTCCCAAGCAGAGAGTCTGATGCGGAGCTCGATCCTGGGACCCTGAGACCACGACCCGAGCCAAAGGCAGAAGCCCAACCCACTAAGCCACCCGGGTGCCCCTATAAATTGATTTTTATACATATTATTAGTGTGATAACATTTTTAAATTAAAGTGATAATTTTTATGTAACCATGCTTTTAGAGGACCATCATAATCATTAAGAAACAAATTCTCTGTTTACTAGTATAATTAACCTACAAGTTTGGGTAAGTTTTCAAAAAACCAATTTGATTTATAGTTATAGTGCCTTTTTTAATCCCTCTATTGTTCAAAATCTCAGAAGACTATACTTTTTTTTTTTTAAAGATTTTATTTATTTATTTGACAGACAGAGATCACAAGTAGGTGGAGAGGCAGGCAGAGAGAGAGAGGAGGAAGCAGGCTTCTTGCTGAGCAGAGAGCCCGATGCAGGGCTCGATCCCAGGACCCTGGGATCATGACCTGAGCTGAAGGCAGAGGCCTTAACCCACTGAGCCACCCACGCGCCCCAGAAGACTATACTTTATTCATAATTTACTGATAAAAATAAATAATAGTGAAGGTTAAAAATGGTCTCCTTTCTGACATCTAAATCCTAGACTCTCTCCTCACAGGTAATCAAGTTTGCCTATGTCTATCCTTCCAGATAATTTCTATGCCTTTAAAAGTGCGTGTATGGGGATGCCTGGGTGGCTCAGTTGGTTAAGCGGCTGCCTTCGGCTCAGGTCATGATCCCAGTGTCCTGGGATCGAGTCCCACATCGGGCTCCTTGCTCGGCAGGGAGCCTGCTTCTCCCTCTGCCTCTGCCTGCCTCTCTGTCTGCCTGTGCTCGCTCTCTCTCTCTCTCTCTCTCTCTAACAAATAAGTAATTTAAAAAAATCTTTAAAGGTGCGTGTGTATATTTTAACATAAGATCATGCAGTGTATATTATTCCAACATTTTTTCACTTTATGTCTTTCCTGAATGTCTTTCATTATTTTCTCTGTCTCCTAGAATTCAATTGTGTTAATACATACTTTTTGAAGTCCATTTCCCACTAATGGATGTTCAGTTATTCATGATATTTAGTTATTACAAACAAGCCCCACTTGAATATCTGGTACATACATTTCTGCCCGTTTATGCCCCTACAGCTGTAGGTAATATTCCCAAAAGGAAAGTGGGACCAAAGAATACATTTTAAATTTTGATTGATATTAGTAAGTACTTCCCTACTTTATTTCACCAATCCATATTAGAAACAATCTATGTGGATTTATTTCCCCACACTGTCACTAACACTGAGTATTATAAAACATTAATATATTCAAAGTTAGATTGTTTTAATTTGGATTTCTTTGATTAGAAGGGTTGACCATCCTCAAGTCACCACTTGATTTATTATGAATTACATATTTATATACTTTACCCATTTTTCTGTTGTATTATTCATGTTTTTTTGGTAGTTGATTTGTGAGACCTCTTTATTGAAGAAATTTAGCCCTTCATATGTGTTGGAGATTTTTTTCCTTAGTTTGCCTTTTTCATTTTGTTTGTAGGTTTTATATATGTATTTATATTTTTTAAAATTTTTAATGGAATCAAAACTCTCTTCTATATAATGCTCTCTGGTTTTTAAAATATGTTCCTATCAAAAGAAGCCATAAAATTCCAAGTTCCTCACAATTTTATTTTCAATAGTTTATGCTGGGTTTTTTTTGTTTGTGTTTTTGCAATTTTAATTCTCAGGAACAGGATCTGGACTTGGCACATTTCTTTTAAAGATGCTTGAGGATGAATTCCCAGATGTATATAGATTCGTGACTTCAGTTTATCCTTCTGGTGAGGATGATGTCATAACCTCACCTTACAATAGCATTTTGGCAATGAAGGAACTCAACGAGCATGCAGACTGTGTGTTGCCTGTTGACAACCAAGTAAGAAATAACACTGTAATTTATGGATATATATACGTTCAGTCTTGTGTTGAGCTTATATGTGCATAGGAGACATTCTCATCATTTTTTAGCCTTCCCATCTAAGAGTAAAAATAAGTTTAAGTTGTTTTTCTTTCTCTTCTTTTCTTCCTGGTAAAATGTCATCTATGTCCACTCTTGTTAATAGCTTCTCTCCCAATATTTTCCCTTTAAAAGTCTTTATTTGACATCATTAGCAAAATTGACCTGATGGTGAATTCTGGAAAGTTGGGCACAACGATAAAGCCAAAGAGTCTGGTTACTTCAAGTGCTGGGGCTGTTAAACGGCACCAGAAGCCCTTTGATGCGATGAACAACATTGTGGCCAATTTGCTGCTGAACCTAACAAGGTAATCCTATTAATGGCAAAACTTAGGACAGTTTGAAAACTTCACTTGTCCTATAATGATGCTTGTAGTAGCATTTTTATAGTAGCATCTTTCAGGTTTTCTAAGTCACAGGAGGTTTTTTTAATTTTATTTTATTCTGTCTAGTGTTTTCAGATCTTGGAGTGATAGACTAGAACTTTAATTTCTGTTACTCCAAAGCATTATTTTCCCAGGTATATTCCAGAGAATATTAATAGGTATTAAGTGAAAAAAGTTTGTCACAGGTAAACACATGAGACCTTAGTTAGATAACAGTAAAGCATATTTTTTTTTTTGCTGTAGATTGCCTCATCTTCTAAAGCAGCTAATGTTAATCTCCTTATTGTTAGTTGGTCCAAAATATTTCCTTGACTTTGATCTAGAAGCCTGGTTTGGCATTATTATATTCCAAATTATAGAGCACATCAGGCAGACCCTTGAAGAATTTAATGAAGTTTATAGAATAATTAAATAATGATTGACCTGTATGTGTTTAATTCAAAGTCTGTTTTAACTAAGATATCTTTGTATGAGTAGTGTGCAACATAATAGTGTCTTAGTTACACATCATATAATCCACAAATAAGAATTGATATAGATGTTGTGTGTTATACTTAATTATCTTTATACATGTTATTCATGATACAAAGTTTCACTGATAAAAAAAAAGGAGCATATATTCTCTACTGAAGAACGGTGTGCAAAAGGATTTAAGAATGCCTGCTGAATAGTAAAGCTACATTCAAAGTATAAAATTTTAACATTAATTTTTTTTCTCTTGCTTTAATGTTAATTTTTTAGCTCTGCAAGGTTTGAAGGGTCCCTTAATATGGACCTTAATGAAATCAGCATGAATTTAGTTCCTTTTCCACAACTGCATTATCTTGTGTCAAGCCTAACACCTCTCTATACACTGGCAGATGTTAACATTCCTACCCGAAGGTAAGATACAGTAACTTTATTCCAATGATTTATTTGAATTACCTTTTTTCAAAAGTTTTTTTAAAACTTTCAACTCTGGGTATTTTTTTCATGTCGTTTTCTTTTCTTTTTTTTTTTTAAGATTTTATTTACTTATTTAACAGAGACAGAGATCACAAGTAGGCAGAGAGTGAGAGGAAAGCAGGCTCTCTGCTGAGCAAAGAGCCCGATGCGGGGCTCGATCCCAGGACCCTGAGATCATGACCCGACCCGAAGGCAGAGGCTTTAACCCACTGAGCCACCCAGGCACCCCTCATGTCATTTTCTTTGTATCATTTTCATTATTTGAATGCTTTATTTACAAGTCATTGTTTAAAAAGTCAATATTAAACTATTTGACATTAAATCTTAATTTTTGAGCTAATGAAATTCATAAAGATTTGGTTTTTATTAAAAAAGATTTCATGGCTTTGCAATGTGACATACTTAAGTCTGAATGCCAATTCTGTCACTAGCTATAGGACCTTGGGCAGGTGCATGTACCTCATATGCTTGTTGGGTATCTTAAATAAGAGTATCTTTAAAGCTCTTACCACAGTCCAGCACCATAGAAGGCTTTCCAGTGTTACTGTTTATGGTAGTTGCTATATATCGTTTCTAGAACACCTTGTTTTGTAACTGCGTGTCATTTATAAGCATAAAACTTAATCAGTCTACTTAACAAAAAATGTAGTTGAAAAATATTCTGAGCAGATACAGTGATGATAAGCTTGAAAAGGTCCCACTAGCATCCACAGTTGACTGAAGGAAAAGGTCCTGTCAAACTCTAAGAGGAAAGTATGTAAATGATAAAAACCAGATTAAAGGTCTTTTTTGTAGTTAAAATTTTGACAAAGTAATAATTCTATACTATAAATATCACAGTGCTATTGAATAACTTTTATTTAAGCTGTTAACAGATAACCCAGTTATGCCCACTAGTAGATAGGACTCTTTCTGCATGGGACGCTGATGACCTTAAGTGACTTGCATTGTATATGGAACATGGTAGTCACTCACTAAATGATCACGTTATTATCAGCCCCACATATTAAAAATTAGTGCATTTAAATGTGCATCTTCAGTATGGACACATAGAATGTAAATTGGTGCTAAACTATTTACTGTACAATAATGATAGTCCAGACATTTTTACATTTAAAGTTAATTCTTAAAAAATAAAGACAGGAAATTTCTAATTAAGTCCAGCATAAAGAAAAAAATGCTTGACTTGATCCTTCAACCTGAATGTTTCAAAGCCAATTAAACTTCTTTTAACCCTGCTTTCTGGCATATTTTAATAAAAATTACACTGTTGCAGCATTTTGTATTCATATAATCATAGTTTGTTACAAAGGTTTATTTTTAAACTGTGTTTGTGATAATGTATAAGGGACTTTAAAGATTTTATACTCTTAGGGAACTTGTCACAGTATTCTTTCTATCTTTGTCTTTTTACCCCCTTTTCTGCTGTAGTATAGATATTGTCATATCAGCACATGAGCACATTTATCCTTGAGTAAAATAAAAAATTGTTCTGAAATTATACTATTAGAAGTCAGTTTTAAAGCTCTTCAGTTTCTTGCAATGAGAATGGTTTTTGTTGCGCCCTTTATTAATGTTAGTCCGGATCTCATTTTTATCACACAAAAATAAAATAAGCACATATGAGGAGTGTTTTAGATTTCTTGAAATTCCATATTTCTAATGTAAATAAAGATAAGTATCCCAAAATTACAAATAGCTCCTTACATTTTGCGGCAGAGGATAAATCAAGAATGAGTTTGCCCACTTGTTGGATAGTGGTTCTTATCCTTTTCTGGGTTTCCTTAATTCCATAAAAATGCCCAAAAGCACATACACACCAAAATTCCGAACACAGTAGCAGAGGATTCACTAACCTCCCACAGCTCTTCATTCCCTAAAGGAGTCTTCTGTTCTTGCTATCACATAACCAAGATCGAATGTAAGCCCCAGTAGAGTAGAAATTTTTGTTGCTCACTTCTGGGTCTCTTGCACTTAGAATAGTGTCTGGCACATAGTAGGCATTCAGTAAATATCTGTTGAATGAGTAGGTAACACAGTGTGATTTCTGCAGCTCTTCCCAGACAGTTTGCAGATTCAGCACACAGAATCTAGAGTTATCTAGGGAACCTGATTATATTTGTATTGAGTTAAATGGGATATAAGAACCAAGCTGGGGGTCTAGGATCCTGTCTATTATTACATATAATATGTTAGCCCCTTTTTCTTCCTCTCTTTAAATAGGATAAAAGGTGTCCTCCTCTGTTCTTTCTTATCAAGATTGTTTTGAGAAAATGATAATTGAAATGTAGAAGGTATTTGTATGTGAAGTTTATTTATATATAAGTGACTATCTTTGCACTTTGTAGTTCTACACAGAAAAAATAATATTTTGTATAAACAGTGATTCTTTCATTGTTCTAGGTTGGATCAGATGTTTTCAGATGCCTTTAGTAAAGATCACCAGCTAATTCGGGCTGACCCCAAACATAGTCTGTACCTCGCCTGTGCCCTTATGGTTAGAGGAAATGTACAGGTTTCAGATCTTCGCAGAAATATTGAAAGGTTTGATTGTATATTTTCATAATAATTTATGTGTACTACCTGTGACAGTGTAACATAGTAGTTCAAATGGCCTCTCTTCAAATTCTACCACTGCCATTTAACTAAAGGGTGACCTTGAGCAAATTACTTAGCCTCTCTTAGCCTTATTTTTCTCAAATTTAAAATAAGAATAATAATGGTACAAAGTTGTTATTTATGGATGGCACCTGGGTGGCTCAGTGGGTTAAGCCTCTGCCTTTGGCTCAGGACGTGATCTCAAGGTCCTGAAATCGAGCCCCACATTGGGCTCTCTGCTCAGGAGGGAGCCTGCTTCCCCCCTTTCTCTGCCTGCCTCACTGCCTACTTGTGATCTCTCTCTCTGTCAAATAAAATCTTCAAAGTTGTTATTTATGAATAGTGAATGATATAGGGGATATTTTTTAACTACTGTTGTTGTATTATTACCACTACACTGCTTCTAAGTATATGTTTTACTATTTTTGACAGTCTATTTTTAGGAAAACTACTCTAGTGAATTACAGAGTAAGGAAATTGCAATATTTTCATCTCTTTTTCATCCCAGATTTAATGTCCTCCTAACTAAATATCCCTTTAGCTCACTGTCAGACTGTACCATGAGACGGCTAATAGTAAAAACTAGGTAACTTACGTTATATACTGAGCAATTAGAGTGGTACCATCAGTAATGTCTGCTGCCATATATGGCAGATACTTTCAGTACCTTCATTCTCTTTCGGTTTTTGTATCTCAGATTAAAACCTTCTCTACAGTTTGTCTTCTGGAATCAAGAAGGCTGGAAGACCAGCCTGTGTTCAGTACCTCCTGTGGGTCATTCCCATTCATTATTAGCTCTAGCAAATAACACATGTGTGAAGCCTACCTTCATGGAACTGAAAGAGAGATTCATGAGGCTCTACAAGAAGAAGGTAATTATCAGTACACCTTCGTAACTCTATGTGTTTATTTTGGCTATTTGAGATGTCTTCTTATGAATTACACTATCAAATCAGGAGCAATCCTGACAGCTCTATTCACTGTACTGATTATAACTGAAGAGGAGAGGTTTACTCGGACTATGTAAAGGAGAAATCTCGTGAGTTTACAGGATTTGAGTTCCCCTTTCCTCTTGTAAAGCTGAATGAACTATCATTTTAATAAAGAAGTATTTATGTTTTAGGATACTTACATATGTATTAGATTTTCTGAAAATGGTCAGCATTATCCAGTTTTTTATTGATAGGCTCATCTTCATCACTATCTACAAATTGAAGGGATGGAAGAAAGCTGTTTCATGGAAGCTGTATCATCTTTATCGGGGCTCATAGAGGAATATAACCAACTGGATGCCACGAAAAGCATGCCTGTGGAAGATTTTCCTAGACTAAGCGTAGCTATGTGAAAAACCCCAAGATACAACTTTGATTTTGTCACCTTTTCTTTCTGTTTCAGAATTTTTGTGATTCAGAAAATCCAATTTGCACTTTTCCTATTAGAAAGCACTTTTGTCTTTAAAAAAAAAAAAAAAGTGGTTTTCATTTCATCACAATTTGTGGATGATACCAGTCTGTGAAATTAGTGAAATCCTACCTCAACTTCAAACATTTGTCTTCAGAAAATTGCCCTTTTCTAAAATGAGAATACAGAGTTCAATAGTTTAATTTATAGTCTCATAGTTAGGCACTTAAATACAGTGATAATCATGTCTTTAATAAAGATCTTACAAGGTATATTTTTATATTTATTTACAATTTATTTTTTCATATTCTGTTTAAATTCTCCTGATTTTTTAAAAGCAAGTATGAGGAGTAGTAGAACACAGTATAAATGCTTCTATGTAATACCCACTAACTTTTCAGGGATAGGTTTTATTACATCTATAAAGGAGGTTTTGGTTTCTTCTTTGGGTAACCACATGTTTGCACTCAAAAGAATCCAAATTTACATTTATTTTAACATGTATATGTATTAAATTATCTTTAACTATAATGCTTTTTTATTAAACCAGTTGATTTCATAATAATAAATGTTTATATTTTTAAACAGTATTGCTTGTTATTATTGGATTTGCTTATTACCATTTATAAAAGCAAATAGAACATTACTTAGCTTGACATCTACTTCTAAAGTTTACAGGAAAGCGGCTATAATAGTCTAGTGAACGTGTTCCAGTTATTATAATCTCCAGTTACAGTTTTAACATTAATTTTAAATACAATTTATATTTTAAATCCAGAGGTGGATTTATCATTTAAGAAAGTAATTTTGGGGAACAATTTATATTCAAGCCATAATAATCTATGCTTTCTTTAGTGTTAAGTTCCTTTCCTTTTCAAAGTACAGATACTGTTCTTGATCTCTATCTTGGAAATTTCATTTTTTACAGTATTTGGTATAGAAACTTTTAGTTTACAGTTTTCAATAATGGCCAAAGAAGTTCTATTTTCTTCTTTTAAAAGAAATCTTAATTAACTGATACTCAGGATAGGGTAGTGGAAATTATATTTGCAGTTTAATCTTATTCCTATTTAAGAAGTAAACCCAGAATCTTGCTCACTGTGTAATGATTATCACCTGATGGAATCCTAGGCTACACCGTCAGAGTAAAGATAAAGTTTTAAAAAATAAAGTTTTAAAAAAGTTCTAAACTTTTTACGCATCTTCAACAAAGTATTTTAGATTATTTTATAGAATAAAATCCTTTCTTGTAAATTGTATAATTTTTCCATTATGTATGGAATATGGAGATGGAAGCAACTATCTGTGTATTTCATAATTACACATTTTAAATAAGAGGTCACTTTTAAGAATTTTAAGTTATATACATACATACATATATACATATACAGATATTTTTGGTACAAAAAAGCTTTTATTAAAGCAGAGGGACAAGACCTATGAGCAGAAAGAGCTAACCAAGTTTTACATATATTTTTAAGAGAACATTTTAAATAGCCTCTAATGCCTTAAATAGAGTCATCTGAGAATAGGTGGGTATTCTTCCCTTTTTTAAATCAGTAAGGTAGATGTGCCACCCTTTTAAAACCACTCTAATTTCCTTATGTAACAACATGATTACCTAAACTTAACTTTTCCCATATATACTAGGTTTTATAGGATCTTGAGCTCAGAAAATATATCTCCTGGCTCTCTGCAGTTCCTTTGACATACACAAGATGTAATCCATAGCATCTTCCATTTAAATGACCCTTCGTTTGGGCAATCAAATTGAATGGTAATCATTTTAGACTTATTAGGGATACAGCATCTCTTATCCAAGCATACTCCACAGAAAGTAGGTTTATAACTCTGAGTGCTTGAGCATCCAGAAAAGACGAATTTTTCAGCTTTGAGCAGTTGGAAAGTAGGTTGGCACGTTTTTCCTTTGGGGATCTGAAAAGGTACATGACATTAAGAAGTCATTCTTTAATTTGGTTACAACAGTTTAGAAAAGTGATACTCTATATAGAAACACAAAGAGAGAAATTATTTCCAAGGCATTAGTATTTCCCATTTAGTGACTTAAAGCACTCTCTTCTCTACCTTCAAAATTCCCTCGCCAGAAGTCTGTCCTCCCTATTCTTGTTCCATCATAGTATAGGACCAGCTCCAAGTCTTTTTGGCTATCCACTCCACTTAGTTCCAGTTTCCAGAATGAAAATTTCTCTGTCTTATTTAATGTCAAAGGCCATGTCTTATTGTTTATTTACCTAAGACTTAGCAAATTCCCTAACACAGCTGAGACAATTTTGAGTGGATGAATAAATGAAGACATATCTAAATCCCTTTAAAATTGAGTTGTCAACTTCTTAACATGATAGGGAGTAACTTGGAAATGAAAAGACTTTTAGTGTTCCCAAAACTTACTCTTGAGAAGGTTATCTTGCCTTGTTCTAGAAGCAGGACCAGCACTAGTTATACCAAACAAATCTAGAGTAAATATTTTGTCACAGTCCTTTGGCAAGTCTACTATCTAAGCACAGAGCATTTTGGACATGGTGGTTTCCCCCTCCAACTTGGTGATACATAACCAAGATTAGAACTTCTCTGATGTCCATTATGTCTGTTTTTATAATTATGACATAGCAACCAAAATCTTTTATCCATTGCCTTGACTCCACTTCATAAAATTAATATATTTTTAGAAAGAATTTGAAAAGGATCTACTTTTAAAAAACACAACACATGTAGGGTCTACCAGAAGAAATCAGGCTGATCAAGACCCACACTGTTAAGCTGTTAAAATATCGAGAATCAGCAGGGTAACATTACCTCCCCTCTTGTTAAGATTTTCCCCATGAAGTGCAGATAGATTAATCTTTGTTTTCCTCCAAGGCAGTTTAAGAGTTACAATGAGGTGATCTTATTTTTATAAGAATTACACACCATCTATCCCTCTAAAACGCAAGAGTACTTTTCCGTCTCAATACTGAATTATAACGAAGTTAAAACTAATTAAATGTTACCTTTACTCTCTTTGATATATTACTGTCACAAGGTTGAATATAACACAGTCTTCTTTCTTTTCTCATTTCACAGTTGCTATTTTCATTGGTGACCCGATCGGATATTCCCATCCCACATGTTCTAGAGCAAGGGGTCCACTTTGTTGCTTGCACAAGACATTTCCTCTTCCAAACAAGTGGGAGACTCCTATAAGCTAAAATAAACAGGGTCGACAGACCACTTTTAATCATTATTTTTCAGCTAATTGTTAATAGATCAGAACCTTTTATGTAATGTAATAACATAAAATAAGCTTATGGTCTAATTCACCATTCTCTTTTTCCCCGCTTCCCAAATTTCCTTTCAATCAAATGTAAGAGTCCTATATTTCTTTGGAAGAATAAAAATACTTTATTTTTGAAAATCTGAGTAAGACGCATCCATTTGCTTCTGCTTAGCTCATCTAAGTAGTAAACTACTGTGTTTTCTCTGGTTCTTGCCTCTTGCTGGATATTATTTTCAACAATGAAATAGACATTTAAGATTAAGCATTCCAAGATATTATTAATCAGAACAATGTCTTAATGTTAAATTTCTTATTATGTTAAAATCTAAAATATAAAAGTTATATTTGAGGATAAACTATTGAGGCCAGTTATTTTTCCTCCACTTGTTTTAATCTAGTCTTTTAGAAAACTCTCTATATTACATTGAAATAATCAAGATCATATACTACTGAGTCATGGCAAATATGTAATCTCTTTTATCCATTCAGCTTAATTGCTACATTCCCTATGGAATTAGGCCCATAGTATTCATTCCATTGGCTAGCCATTTCCAATCACTTCTACAAAAAGACATGGCAAATGAAAAGATGGAAGATCTATAAGTGGGTGTATAAGTTGGTAGCTAGATGGAGCCCCCTCCACTGATTCCTGCTTAGCAAAAGGGAAGGGAAGGAGATAAATAATGAGAATATAATGAGTACATCATAAATCTTCCTTCTTATAAACCCACATTCATGTTCTGCTCATGAATGAATCAGGCCATTGCTTCATTTTAAACAAACTATGTATCAGTTTATTGTCTCAAAGCATTTCCTTAAGGTTAATATGCATCCTAAAATGGATGCTTGGAATAAGGTTGTGATTTGAATCTGCAACTGAGCATAGCAAAATTATGACTACATTACTTCAAAATGCCAATTTAAAACTGAAAATACACTCCCCACCTGCCCCCGGCAAACTGCCTTCTTGATAGGAAATATTAGGCACTTTGAAGTATCTGTTGTCTTTAAATGAAATGACCCTTTAGGGTGCATCAGTGGCTCAGTTGGTTAAACATCTGCCTTCAGCTCAAGGTCATGACCCCAGGGTCCTGGGATCAAGTCCCACATCAGGCTCCCTGCTCAGTGGGGAGCTTACTTCTCCCTCTCCCTCTGCCTGCCACTCCCCTGCTTAAAAAGTAAAAATAAAATAAAATGATCCTTTACTGCTTTCAGTGTTATTACAGTAAGATCTTGTGATTGCACAAAGAACTGAGGGAGAGGAAGCAGAAACATGAAGATACCTGGAAAGTAGACAGCAGTTTAAAGACCTCTATGCAGGAAGCAGATTAAAAGCCCTGGCAGGCATCTGCAATAAATAAAGGTAGGTTAGATTATCATATTACCAATAACACCCCTAAAGTTAAGCCAAGAGCTGCAGTTCAGGAATTTAACGTTCATTAAAAAGCAAGAAAACTAGAAGAGCTTTTAGAGAGTTTATTTAGTACTTGGTGAGCGGTGAGGAAAGCATGGGGGCATCCACCGCATGCTTCACATGGAGGAAATAAAAGCTAGATTCCAACCATGAGCTGTCTGGATTAAGTAAGTGTATAAATTACTACCACAAATACACCTTAAAGTGTATGTTTGTCATTGTGCTCAATCTTAAAAACCAAACTTCTGTTCAGGCCCATAAATACAGTTTCAAAGTTAAGCAAAGGAGACTTCAGACTGAACATACACTTCCTTTGAAACCTGTCTAGGTCTGTGATCTCAGCTCCCAAGAGCACAGTGGTAGATTTTCTTGGTTTTTTTTTTTTTGTAGCAAAGCACTAACCACCAAGAATGATGGTCTAACATCCCCTCCAACCAGGTTCCAAGTGAATCCTCTGGAACTACTCTACCTCCACAAAGGAGACCAAATTAACTTGATCCAAAGGGCTTTACTTGTGAAAACTGCTGGGCTAAGATATTTTCTCACCAGCGAGGTTCATGCATGGGTCTCAAGAACTCATACTGAGTCCCTCAGATCCAATGCAGAAAATCAACTGTTCCTGTACATTCTGAAGAAAGAACAGTTTGGCTTATAATTTTAGAGGTTTTAGTAGAGCATTAGTAGTGTCTTGCTATTAGCGGAAAAACTAGATATGGTAAGTGTAAATTCACTACAACCTGTTAAATTATTTTCAAATCAGTTGGGATAATGGAAGTTTCTGAGAAAGTTCCTTTCATAGAGTTAGTTCTTAAATATCTAAAATATCATTTCTCTGATGATAGTGGCTTTTATTAAATATCCACATAATAGAAGTGAACTTAAGGAGTTTTTAGTGTAGTTGAATATCCCCTCTGTACCTCTATGGCACCTATCATTTTCTAAACTCAAAATTTCGATAAAGAGGTATTCTTGATTTCTGGCTGAAAACACCAAGATGTGAATAACCAGGCATGAATACTGACCTTTTTGAGTCCTTCCTCATCTGTGCTTCATTGATTGGTGTTTTTGAAACTCCTGTCCCCCAAATGCCCCAGCACTTAAGTAAGATATTAACTTAGAGCTGCCCAGAATAGAGCCTTTGTGAACATGACACTCACTGCAAATGGCCAGGTGCTCAAGAGGAGTGATACAGAGCCTCATTACAGGTTTCTGACTACTCACATGCTAGGGAACCTACTTTAAAACCCCTGTATGTGTGTCGGTGACTGGAGAGCGTCATTTCCAGAGCGAATGAAAAGATAATCTTATGTCAGCCGTTTTCTGTTTTTAGAAACAATAATTACAAATTCTAAACATATTCTTAAATATTTTTAATCAGTAGGCTTCCATTTCTGCTTTCATCATATAGCAAAGTTGCCTTTGAAAATTTTGGTGAAGAGTTAGTTCACACTTCTTGCCCATAATATAACAATACAAGCAAAAATTTTTCTCAGGGTGCATGTGAACAACAGTTGGTCAACTCTCCTGAGAAGAGGTTGAGTGGGAATGAGCAGAGGCATAGGAGAGTTTTTCTGACCCAGCAAAGCTTTTAAAAGCTGGGACATTTTACTGGAAAAATCTAAAACATTATGAAGTTTCCTTTTGAGATTCTTAGAATATACCTCTCTGAGGCAGACTGAGTAATGGCACAGCCAAACTAAATCTCACACTGACCACTGATCAATAAATACTTACTGAGTACCTACGGTACATCAAAGGAACATGAAAGAAAACCACGAGAAGCCAATACATGAAAAATAAATATGCCTCTAAGCACCTGGCATCGCTTTGTAGCT
This sequence comes from Taxidea taxus jeffersonii, assembly GCA_003697995.1. Classification (NCBI taxonomy): domain Eukaryota; kingdom Metazoa; phylum Chordata; class Mammalia; order Carnivora; family Mustelidae; genus Taxidea; species Taxidea taxus. Next base: position 41,637 of record ML100150.1, read on the forward strand.
TGTTGAAAGCTGCTGTTGGAAGGGTCCCAGGCCACAGTTGGACTGATCAGACTTCTTTCTACCTTTAGCATCAGAGCAGCGACTGTCATCCAGCTTTGGGATGAACAGAGGTGTGCATCCAATGGCCCCACTCACACAGAGGCAGCTAAACAGGGGGCTGGGCTGAAAGACTTGGCCATTATGATAATGCACCCTGTTGAACTCGCATCCCACAGCTATAAGGTCTGAAAGAGAAAAGCAAAATCACCAAAGAAGCCATAACTGATAGACCAGACCTCCCATGAAAAACCTCAGAGGGAAGAGCCATCTCCTTCTTGAGGTCATGTTCTCAATTTCTTAGGCCCCATCTGGAACCTCCTTTCCAAAACATCTGTAAAAGGTGAAAATTAGATATTTTCATTTTATTGTAGACTATCAGCCCCAATTGGTCACTTTCAGAATTACAACCAAGTACAGGCCCTGTTCTATCACTGTGAGGATGGCAGTGAGTTCATGATTCTGACAGATGGATTGGTGGAAGGTAAAAGAGGTTTCGCTAGATGTCCAACAATACGCAGGGATATATTTGTAGGAAATGAGACTACATGAATGGCTGAAGATAATTTGTTTAAGTACATACATAATTTAAGTACAAACATAATTTGTTTAAGTACAGTGCCACACAGCAACTAATTCTTTTTTCATTAAGAGAATTGGAGGAGGGGCACCTGGGTGGCTCAGTGGGTTAAGCCTCTGCCTTCAGCTCAGGTCATGATCCCAGAGTCCTGGCATCGAGCCCCGCATCGGGCTCTCTGCTCAGCAGGGAGCCTGCTTCCTCCTCTCTCTGTTTCTGCCTGCCTCTCTGCCTATTTGTGACACCTCTCTCTCAAATAAATATGACCCCTCAGACCTCTTGGCAATACTGAAGCCCTTTCAAGAGAATCTGTGAGGCCAAAACTCTTTTCCAGAATACCAAGAGGTGCCTGGCTGTTTTCACTGTGTGGATATTTGCACTAAGGTACAAAAGCTGGAACCTTAGCATGAAGCCGGTTGTACAGGGTGGTCACTGTATTTGCCTTGCCAATGCACTTGTCCATAAATGTACTTTTGGGGAAAAAAAGAAAAGCTAGTTTTACTTAATAATGTCCTGACAGCACAGTAAAAATTACTAACTTTATTAAATTTTAACCATCAAATATATATGTCTTTTAAATATCCTGTGTGACAAAATAGGAAGTATCCACAGAGCATTTCTGCAGATATTCTATCATCTTGAGGAGAAGCAACTGATCTATTGTCTCAGTTTGGGGCTGAAACAACCACTTTTTTATTAGGAATTTCACCTAAAGAAATGACTGCCAGAGAAACCAGGATTACTCAGGTATTTGGCAGACGTTTCCTTGAAAATCAACAGTGAGCCTGTCACTTCAAGGAAAACAACTTTCTGGCCGATGACAGAATTCAGGCTTTCAGGCAAAAATTAGAATTTTGGAAAACCTGTACCCACCACTGAAATCTTTATATCTACCCAATATGCAGACTTTTTTGATGAGATTAGTATTCATTAATGTGATATCTTAAAATTTTATATAATTAAGTATATCAATATTTGGAATATCTATATAACCACTGTTCCAAACTAGCATTTTCCAAATAAATGATGCATGATATTACAAAATTATATATAATTAAAACACACATCCCAAGTACATCTTGGATAGACCAATACATTTTATTGTCACAGAGTTCGACAAGTTCATTGATATGGTTTCAGATTCCATGATGCAGCTAATTTCCAAGAAACTACCACTCCTCAAGTTTATCAAAGAGAATATTCCAAAGAATATCAAAGGAAATATTCACAATTATCTGAAAATTCTGTTAAAATACCCCTGCCTTTTCCAATGACCTGTCTGTGTCAGGCTGGATTCTCTTCATAGATGTCAACCAAAATAACACACAATAGATTGAAAGCAGCAGCAGATGGGGAAATTGAGCTACCTTCCATTAAGCTAGACATTAGAGAGAGGTACAAAACTGTAAACCCATTCCATTCCTCTAATTTTTTGTTTTAGAAAATAAAATATCTTTTTTTAAGATTTTATTTATTTATTTGAAAGACAGAGATCACAAGTAGGCAGAGAGGTAGGCAGAGAGAGTGGGGAAGCAGGCTCCCCGCTGAGCAGAGAGCCCGAGGGGCTCAATCCCAGAACCTGAGCCAAAGGCAGAGGCTTTTAACCCACTGAGCCACCCAGGCGCCCCAGAAAATAAAATATTTTTTTTTAAAGATTTTATTTATTTATTTGACAGACAGAGATCACACAAGCAGGCAGAGAGGCAGGCAGAGAGGGGAGGGGAGAAGCAGGCTCCCTGCCCAGCAGAGAGCCCGATGCGGGACTCGATCCCAGGACCCTGGGATCATGACCCGAGCCGAAGGCAGCGGCTTAACCCACTGAGCCACCCAGGCGTCCCTAAAATAAAATATTTTTAACAAATATATTATTCCTATCAGGTTGCAATGGGTTTCTTATTTTTAAATGAATTAGTAAGTATTTTTAAATCCCTAATCCATTTAAACACCAATGCAGAAAACTCACATTAACAAAAGCTCTTGGGGTCTTTATTAATTCCAAGACTAAAGGGGTCCTCATACCAAAGTTTAAAAACCATCGTTCTATATCATGGATCAGCAAATGTTCTATAAAGAGCCAAATAGTAAATATCTTAGCATTTATAGACTGCTGGGGTTTTGTCACAGCTACTGGGCTCTGTACCATTAAGCTGCCATAGCCCATGTAATTGGATGGTGTGGCTCTGCTCCAATAAAATGTTACTTCCAAAAACAGGCTCTGGACCTGATTTGGCCCCTGGGTCATGGTTTGTGACCCCCATTAGAGATCATCCCCATCCTCATCCTCATGGCTACACTCTGTTAAAATACTCACCACATTGTATGTGACATCCCGTGTGGAAAGATCTGGCTGACACAATAAACTCTGACTCTGTGAAGGCAGGGCATATATATATTCCTTCCTTCCTTCCTTCCTTCTTCCTGCCTTCCTTCCTCCCTCCCTCCCTTGTTCCTTCCTTCCTCCTTCCTTCCTCTTTCTTTCTTTCCTTCCTCCTTCCTTCCTCCTTCCTTCCTTTCTTTCTTTCTTTCTCTGTTTCTTTCTTTCTCTGTTTCTTTCTTTCTTTGTGTCCCAAGCTGCTGGTCCCAGTGCCTAGCATGGTAGTGGCTGCTCACTAGGTTCTTGTTAGGTTAATGAAATAACTTGCCCAGCACCGTTTGGAAGAAAGGGGTATTGTGATGCCAGAGTCTGGTAAGACACGTTTTCCCTATTAAATTTCCATAAATAATAGCTAACATTTTTAGAAGTCTATGGCCCACCAGATATTCTGCTAGGTGTTTGGGGTTCTGTATCTATTTCATTTGCTCCTCCTGGAATTTCTGTAAGGTAGGAAATATATATGACTTGACCTCAAGATCAGTCAGCATAGGAAGCCCAGAATTGGAAGCCAGTACCTACATTCTTAATCAATACAGTTTAGTCAGCACTTATCAGGGGTACCAGGCTATCAAACCTGAACAGCTCTACACATTCAGTCCATGCCCACACCCAGACTTCCGGGAGTAATCTGCCTGCCACACAGTGGGCAGTCTTTCCTATGGACTGACTCAAATGTCCAGCGGACACAAGTCTTTCTCTTCCCTTGGAAATCTTAATTTTTAATCCCAGGTAAATCAGGATCCTGAATTATCCTTGAGGTGTCAGTCTAGAGGGTCTCAATCAGTCTCCAGAGCTAAAACCCCTCAAGCCGAGGGTCAGGTTGTGATTTGGGGTACCCCACCTTCCTTTTTACACATCTGCTTCAGTTGCAAAGAACAGTGACTTGATGGTTATCTGGAAAGGCGGAGGTGAATTCAGTATGTCTGCATACTAGATACACACCCTTACATTTGAAGCGAGTTTCCTTTTGAGCTCCAGAGAAGGCTGAATTGACAGCGTTCGACCGCAGGGACAAAGGCTGTCACAGTGTGGCGCCTGAAGAAGTCTGCTTCTCCTTACATCATCGTTGCTCTTTTCCTCACTGAAAGCAATCACCCGAAAATAACTAAAGATCACTACAGTGCAATAAAAACAGCAGGGGGTTCTGACCCCGTGTAAACATCGCCAGCGTCACGTGTTGTCCACTACGACAAAACCGGCCCCCCCCGTGGCCGAACTCCGCGGATCATCCCACAGGAACAACTATAGGGGAGAAACCTGGCGCCCAGACAGACGCGAGCATCGCCCGAGGTCCCAGCGGGAGACACTTACGCGCACACACGCCGGTCTCGAAGCGAGGCCTGTCGGCTGAGTAGTCACAGTAGAGCCCTTTGTGGTGGTCACAGAGGTCGGCTTCATTGCAGATGTCCCCCGGTTGTTTGGCACAGATCTTACAGCACCCGCAGCCGTCCCTCAGCAGGCTCACTCCCGGAGGGCAGCTGGGCGGCGCACCGGGGCATTTACAGGGCCAGTGACAGAACTGTCTGCGGGGCTGCACTTCCGGTTCTCCTCCGGGCCTTGCTTCCGGCGCCGCGGCCAATGGCGCGCCGCCCTGCGCCCAGCCGCAGAACTGCCGGGGGTAGCAGAGGAGCCGTTAGATTCCTCACACTGCCTTCAGAGAGTTCCAGAAACAGAAGCCTTCCCCTAAACGGGTAGGATACGGGGTGGTGAGCTGTGAGAATATCTATCTGACCCGACCCCTCGTTCCTTGAACCTTTCTCCGCTGAGCTTCCAGCACATTCTCCCTCCTCACCGATGGCTCCTTCTTCCGGTGCTTTCCTGGGTTCTTCGCACCCTCTTCATCCCTAATTGGAGCCCTCTGTGGTGGAGGCTTCTCAAGGCTCTCCCCTCGCTCTGTCTCCTATCTCCCGCCACACCGCCCTTCCGGACTCAGCCACAACCTGCCAGACCTCCCCGTGGAGATGGGATAGGCTTAGCAGGCTCAACGGGACCAAAGCCAACTCCCAAGTTTCCCTCCCCATCTTCCCCTCCGTGCACACCCTCGCTCAAGCACACGCCAGTTTCATTTTTGTCAGAATACCTTGGGGTCGGGTCCCTCTTGACTTCGCCTCTCACATCCCAGGTCCCATCCCGTCAGTAAATCCTGTTGGTGACATCTTTTTTTTTTTTTTTTAAGATTTTATTAACTTACTTGACAGACAGAGATCACAAGTAGGCAGAGAGGCAGGCAGAGAGAGAGAGATGGAGAAGCAGGCTCCCCGCTGAGCAGAGAGCCCGATGCGGGGCTCGATGCGGGGCTCCATGCGGGGCTCGATCCCAGGACCCTGAGACCATGACCTGAGCCGAAGGCAGAGGCTTAACCACTGAGCCACTCAGGTGCCCCTGTTGGTGACATCTTTAAAATGTACACACTCTAATAATTTCTTAACACCCTCACTGCTATCCTGGTGATCCAAGCCACAGTTATTTCTCACTTTAGATGATTATAATAGCCTCCTAAATGTTCTCCTTGCTTCCCCCTTTGTCTTCTATATCCTCCACTTAGCAGAATGGTTAAAATAAAATAAGCTACAGTGCCTATAGCTAACAGTACTGTGTTATATACTTAAATTTTGCTAAGAGAATAGATCTTATGTTAAATGTTCTTAGCACACACAAAGAACAATAAAGGGGACAGGAGGAAACTTTGGGGGGTGATGGATATGTTTTTGGCTTTGATAGTGGTGAGAGTTTTATGAGAATGTACTTTTCCCAGAGCTTATCAAATGGTATACATTAAATATGCATCTTTTTACAATCATATTTTAGTTCATGTCACTCCTCGCTCAGAAGAGGTTGTTTCCTCGTGGCTTCCCATTTCAATGTACAAGCCAAACTACCAGGCTCAGTCAGTTAAGCATCTGCCTTCAGCTCGGGTTATGATCCCAGGGTCCTGGGATCAAGTCCTGCATTGTGTTCCCTCTCCCTCTGCCCCACTCGCTGCTCATGCTTGCGCTCTTTCTCTCTCTCTCTCAAATAAATAAAATCTTTAAAAAAAAAAAAAAAAAAGCCAAACTACCCTCTAAGGCCCTGCAACATTGGGTCCCCCGCTCCTAACTTCCTTTTCCTTTGCCTGCTGTCACTCACCCACTGGCTTGCTCCATTCCACTCCAAACCCACCTCATTCTTTGAACACTCCAAGCCTGCTCCTCCCCCAGGTACCTTCATCTCTCACTCTTCCACTTGCTTGGGTCTGTGCTCACATTTATCAGTAACCACCCTTTATAAAATACCACCCGCCCGGCCTTTTCCCCATAGACCTTCTTACCACCTGTCTTATTCCTGTATGTTCCGTATGTTTATTTTCTGAAGCATGCATCAAGAATGTGAGCTTTTTGAGGGGTAAGCTCTTTGCCACTGTGTTATCGCCTGTAATAAAATGTGTTGAATGAAAAAACATGGGACCTCCTATATGTCAGGTGCCTTATATGAGTACATCACTGACCCCTCATAAGAAGAGGGGGAGCAGTTATTATCCACCTATGATGGGCATGGTAATTCTCCCTTCAAAGATATCTGTGTTCCATTCCCTGGAATCTATTAACATGTTACCTTACATAGCAAAGGGGATTTTGCAGAAGTAGTTAAAAATCTTGAGATGAGATTATCCTGGATTAACCAGGTAGGCCCAATGTAACCACGAGCATCCTTAAAAGGGAGACAGGCAGGGGGCACCTGGGCAGCTCAGTCATTTAAGCATCTGATTTTTTTTTTAATTGAAGAAATTAACATATAGTGTATTATTAGTTTCAGAGGTTCTTTCTCAGAGTTTAGTGATTCATCAGTTATATATAATACCCAGTGCTCATTACATCATGTGCCCTCCTTAATGCCCATCACCCAGTTACCCCCTCCTTTCCCACAACCCTCAGTTTGTTTCTATGATTTAGAGTCTCTTATGGTTTGTCTCCCTCTCTGATTTCGTCTTGTTTTATTTTTTCCCTCCCTTCCCCCCATCCTCCTTTGTTTTGTTTCTTAAATCCCACATGTGAGTGAAGTCATTTAATTGTCATTCTCTGATTGACTTATTTCACTTAGCGTAATACCCTCTAGTTCATCCACATCATTGCAAATGGCAAGATTTCATTTTTTGATGGCTGAGTAATATTCCATTGTATATATGGACCACATCTTATTCATTCATCTGTCGAGGTACATCCAGGTTCTTTCCATAGTTTGGCCATTGTGCACATTGCTGCTATAAACATTGGGGTGCACGTGCCCCTTCGGATTACTATATTTGTATCTTGGGGATAAATACCTAGTAGTGCAATTGCTGGGTCGTAGGGTAGCTCTCTTTTTAACTTCTTGAGGAACCTCCATGCTGTTTTCCAGAGCGGCTACACCAGCTTGCATTCCTACCAACAGTGTAAGAGGGTTCCCCTTTCTCCACGTTCTTGCCAATATCTGTCGTTCCCTGGCTTATTAATTTTAGCCATTCTGACTGGCATGATGTGGTATCTCACTGTGGTTTTGATTTGTATCTCCCTGATACTGAGTGATATTGAGCATTTTTCAAGCATCCAACTCTTGATTTCTGCTCGGGTCCTGATCCCCCCCCCAACCCCATCCTACTCTTGCGTGCTCTCTCTCTCTCTCATTCTCTCAAAAAAGAAAAAAAAAAAGGAGAGAGGCAGGAATGCCAGAGAAGATAGGATGATAGAAGCAGAGACAGGAGTGACATCACAGCTGAAAAGTAGTCATGAGTCATTTTAAAGGCACCTTTAAAAGCTGCAAAAGGCAAGGAATGGATTCTCCCCTAGACCCTCCAGAAGGAACACAGCCCTGCCCAACACTTGATTTTAGCCCTCTAAGACCCATTTTTCAGACTACAGATGTCCAGAACTATAAGATAATAAATATGTGTTGTTTTCTGCCACTGAGCTTGTGGTGGTTGGTTACAGTAGCCATAAGAAACTATACACCCCATTCTATAAATGAGGCCACTGAAACTCAGATTATGTAACCTGTCCTAGATCATACACATCAATCGGTAGGAAAAGGATTTAAACAAAGCAGGCAGATTTCAGAGCCTGAGCTCTCAACCCTTACCTTCCTTCCTTCCTTAGTCCAGGTCCTGCCACAAACCAGCTTTGATCCTGAACAAGCCACCTAATCTCTGCATCTGTCTCCCCTCTCCAGCCTAGACCTCTCTCCCTAAGCTTGCAACTCGTGAGTTTCTCCTGGGTATATCCATTTCGATGCGCGTGAGCATCTCATTTTCTCCCTCCCCGCAACAGAACGCTCCTCAGCTAGTAGTCCCCATTTTAGTGAGTGGTGATGCCAGCCACTGAGTTCCCCAAGCCAGGAGGCTGAAAACCAACCTCACCTGCTCCTCTCCTTCATCCCTGACACCTGAAAGTCACTGACTTACAGGAAAGTCCAAACTCCTCTAAGCATAGCATTGAGGGCCCTCCTCATCTCTCGCCTGCCTCAGGTTCTAGCAAGTTCAAGGGTCTGCAATTCCCTGCATATCCGATGCTGTTCCTTTCACCTTGAACATGCTTCCCCTACTCCCACTCCTTCACCTGGCTCTGTTTAGGTATCACCTTTTCCAGAAAACTTTTTACAACCTCTCCTGCCTGCGTTTTACATGCCCTCGTACTGAAATTATCTGTTTAAGAGCCTGTCTTCTCCACGGGCTGACAATTACCCAGCCAGAACTTGGGGCTATTTTGTGGATATACTATTGGCACCTACCACAGTGCCTGGCAGGTAAGTTATATAATTAACTCTCAATTTTTATTTGATAGACTGGAGGCCCTTGCACTGATCCAGAGGTCTAAACCTCCTTCCAACTCAAAATCCTACCTTTAAAAACATCAGTTTGCAATCCCGCCATCTGCCCTCAGCTCTTCGCCTTATCACTGGTAAAAATCCCCAGAGAAACACTTTGAGTTACAATTCAAGTGGAAGATACAATGTGAGGTTAGAGTTTGAGGAGACAGTGCTGAGAGTCTGGAGAAGGAAGAGGGGGACGGAAATACAAGAGTGGAGAAAGGAGTAGAAATAGTGTCTACTTCTCAGTTTTTCCAGATTCAGCCATGGTTAGCAGGGCCTCCCTGCAAAGCTGAGTGGCCACTCAGCTAGGCTTGTGTTCGTGGAGTCTCTAGTCTGCCCCTTGTCCCCTTCTCTGAGGCGTTTGACTCTTAATCTCTTCCGCTCCCCTGGCTTTCATGATACCAGACCATCCCAATTCTGCCCTTATTCTCAACATACCCTCTCAGTCTCTTTTGCAGATTCCTCTTTCCCCAAATATTACTTACACTTAGACTAATTGGTGTTTTGTGACCTCAGTGTATTGCTTTTCACACTCTGCCCACTGTCTCTTAGCAATCTTGTCCACCCCCTTGCCTTCAATTTCCATCTCGTGCAAGCTTCAAAACTAAATTTCCATCCAGGATTTTTCCACTGAGCTCTAGAGCCATATGGCTGACTACCAACTGACATTGTCACTAGAATGTCCCATGGGAAAAACTCATTTCTCCCAAACTCATCATCTCTCACAAACCTCTGCCTTTTAGACAGCTTCTCCAAAGCTTGGAGTTAGGAAGCCAGGAGTCATCCAGGTCATTTTCCTCTTCCTCACTTACCATAAACATTCAGTGACTGATGCTTGGTGTCCTCATATTCCGAGAACTAGTCACTCTTTTGCCATTGAGCCTGCTACTGAGTATGACAGCAGTACATTTTTAACTGGTTTTGCTTCCTCAAGAATGACTTCCCAAATGAATCTACCATGTTGCTTCTAGTGAGATCTCTTTAAAACACATATCTGATTCTACTGCTCCTCTCCTTAAATAAAGCCCATGAGTGGTCCCCTACTGGGTACAATGTGTGGTCTGAAATTATAAGCATGCTATCTAAAGTCTGTGCTGGTTTGTGCCTTCCTCTCCAGCCTTCACTCTCAATTCACCCTCCTTTGCACCTTGCTGCTTACTAGATCCACCGGGTCAGTTTCCTTCTCCATGCTTTTCCTCATATTGCTTCCTCTTAAGGAGAAGCCTACTCTCAAAACTGCCCACCTGGCGACACATGTTTTTCTTTCCAGTCTTGAAGTATTTTTATATAATCTCTGAGGCCACAAGGTAACACGGTGGAAAACCAAAGGTAAAGAGAAAATTTTGAAAACAGAGTGAGAAAAGACCCTGAGATCATAACCTAAGCCGAAACCAAGAGTTGGGATCTTAACCATCTGCACCACCCAGGCGTCCCTCAAGTTTTCCGTGATCTTAAAGCTACTCTAAAAAAAAAATTAAGTCTTTTTTAAAAAGGAGGAGGAAGAGAACAAGACCCAGTGCTAAAAGGGGGATGGAGGTGGGGGGACTGCCAACCTGGAATTCTATCTCCAGTGAAACTATCTTTCAAAAGTGAAGGTGAAATTAAAGGCATTTCTAGTCAAACAAAAACTGAGAAAATTGTTGCTAGCATACCTGCTTCACAAGAAAGGTGAAAGGAAGATCTGTCTCAAGGAAAATTGCAATAGATAGTAATTCAGAAATACAGACAAAAATGAAGAGTCCCAGAAATGGCTAATAGTGGAAAAATTAAAAGATACATATTTTTTTCAGACATTTTGTCTTTTTTCAAAATCAAAATTTCCAAACAACAAGAGTCAATAGACTGCTTTGGTGGAATGGAAAAGAAGTGAACAGAATTCTTTTGGTACACCCAAACAGGCTCTTTTGGCGTAACAGAAAGAAGGGGTTTTGACCAAAGCTGAGCCTTGGTATAGTTCTCTCTATATAGAGAGTGATCTTAGATGACTTTTTTTCATTTATTTGATCTTTGAGCCTCAATCCTCCTCTGTAAAATGGGATTAATAAAATCCACCTTATATGGTTATTTTGAGGATTAAGATAATGACTAAAGTACCTAACAGTGTTTGGCACGTGATAGATGTTCAACAAATGGTAGGTATTCTTTCTCAAAAATTCATAATGGCAAAAGTAAGCAAAATAATACTTTCTCATTTCTGCATTTTAACACCTTTTTATGTTTTTAAAAGAAATTTTGGACACATCTCTCTATAATGGAATATTTACTGTTTAGGAATACCTTGTAGGCTCACCATTCACAACAATGATAGGATTTTTCTCAAGAAGGGTGGAGTGGGAGATAGGCTGCCGCATCTCACTTTTGCTGGGGAAATGCGCGCTCCACCTAACACTGGAAATAAACTGTACCACCCCTATTCCTGTTAGGATTCTTTTATAATCTTAGATCTCTCCGTATAAAATATAACAAATTTCAACCTCTTATTTCCCAAAATACAATTTACTGCCCTAATCAACTATTAACTCAAAGACACGCCCCATAGTTTCCAAATCACCAAAAGGTTTCAAAAGCTCTATCCTCTATGCAAGCAATAACCTCTGCCATGTACATAAATCCATAAATAAGTCACCCTGTTTTCATCTTCTTGGTAAAAAATACTAAGGCAATAAATTGCTCCTATTAAATTAACCTTCCCTTTGGTCTGTTGCTTAAACTATTTCAAAGTCTTCATGGACTGGTTCCCTTTCATGAAAAGTGAGAAACACATGAGTTGAGAAAAGACAGAAGTAACAGAATGTTTGAAAAATATAAATGTGTTTCCAAAGTGCTCCTCTCCAACAAGGACAGGCTTAATTGAAGAAAGTTGTCAGGATCATTTTTTCCAGTGGCTCTCTGCACGTTCTGCACACAGCTCTGGAAAGCTGAGCCCCAGCCTGGGGCCCAAATGAAGAGGCACCATTCACCCCACCACCCCAGGCGGGGCTGCCTTCTCCCAGATCCATGGTGTGTGTCCTACTCCACTCAAAATACACATTTATTCAAGTTTGGGAGCTGTTCAAACATATCGAAAGTGGGATTTAGTGCCATTACCTGAAAGGGAGAAATGTTTTCCACTTCTTTCCCGAAGCTAATAAACTAAAACCCAACTTTCCTTGGAGAGGAAAATGGCTCCCCATTTGGCATGAAGTCTTTCCACAAGGAATTTATCCTGCACCACCTCCCCCTCCCTCGATTCCTCCATCTTCTTCTTTTTTCATTTCTGATCTGAAGAAATAGGAACCGCTGCAGCCTCCCAAGGGGGAGCAGAAGGAGAGGGAGCTTACCTGCACCAGAGCAGCACCCAGCAGCGTGGACAGGAGGAGCCCCGGCATGTTCCCCAGGAGCCGGCAGCACCGGGACGTGGGAGGCACAGGCCCGGCACAAAGGGCCCCTGTGTCTCCTCAGCAGGGCACACACGCGCCTCCACCTCCCAGGCCACCGACTTTGGGCTCACACTCTCAGCCTCTGCTTTCGCTCTCAGGGATCTGCTTTAATACCCTGTTTTCTTTCCTGCGACTCGCCTCATATTTACCTCCACAGGGGCGTGGACCGTGTCATGAGGGTGTGAGCACTCTCCTCCAGGACTAAGGAGGATACGTCAGGCGGTGACTTTTCTTTGAGCAACTGTTCTGCCAGTTCCCAGAGATCAGAGTCTGCCCTTCGGTAAGAAATGGTGCAGCTGGCCTCATTCGCCTTCCTCACCTGACTCAGCCTCCCCACTCACTCAAGGCTTGCCCTGCCCCAGGCCCTCCCAGCCCCACGGCACAGAACGCCGGCCTGCTCTCTGCCCCCAGCCCCAAAGGCAGCCTGCTCTGGGCTTCTCCCTCCACAGCGGTAACGGGGTTCCAAAGGCCTTCCCTGACTCCCCCCCATCTCCGGATTCTCCCTCAGATGCCCCCACAGCGCCCTGCACTTACCTCCCTCACATTACATCTCTCACACCAGCTGGCTCACGACTGGAAGAAATGGAGGCAGAACGGCATGGATGCCTAGAGTACCTGGCCTGCGAGAAGCTCTCTCTGCGGCCACAGTCCCACCACAGCTGAAGTAAAGCTAACCCCAGTCTCTCTGAGCAAAAACAAAACAAGTGCTAGTGGTGGGGGGGGAAGAAAACCATTTATTACAGGTCTGTACCCCTCCTCCTAAATCTCACCTCTCTGGATTGTGTGGCCATAAGCCCATCTCCTCCGGGGTTCGCGTGTCTATGTGTGTGACCTTCCTTCTTCCCACTTTCTCAGCCTTGGTCTTTGCTTGTGCATCTTGACATGCATCTGCACTGGGGCTTTGTCTCCTTGTGGATCCTGTGCCTGGTCTACCTTCCTGCCCCCATCTTAGAGCCTCTTTCTATTCTCTTTGCCCCTTTACACATCCTATCTCTTCCTGTTACCTCACCTCTCCTGGGTTTTGTTGGAACAGTCCCAGCTATATGAAGACACGGTAAGGAAAGCCTAGTGCCAAGGGTCTGGGGAAAATCTAGGCTCTCTGCCAACAATGGGGAATCTGAGCTCCTGGGAGAGCCAGGGATTCCATAAGGTGCAAACAAACTCTATGCCGATTACTAAGCAGTCAATTAAACCATAATTATAATCACACCAAAACACCAAGGAATACCCAGTGCAGTTGTGAGGCCAATTTTTACGCCTTCCTCCCTAAGAAATAGGACAAAACCTCAGAGCCACCCAGTGAAGGAAAACGTATTTGTCCTGGTCCAATCTAATCTATTTCTTTACCCTTTCCTGAGTGACACTGTCCCCAACCCCAGGGACTCATGTTGCACACTGGCCATCAAGATGGATTGTTTCTCATCTCCTGGCTTGTCCATCCGAAGCAGAGGAGCCCCAGCCGAGGACTAGAGTACTGGTCAATTCCATCCCTCCTGAGCCCCCAGTTCTGAATGTGATGCTGCCTATATCTGTGGAGCCTTTGAACTTAAGGAGATTCACGCTCCTCCCATTCACTCTCTGTGAAATGCTGGTGGCAGCCACCATTTTTCTGGAAGTCCTTGGCTCTGTCTATAATCTCTCCGCACCAGGGAGAGGAAGGTGTCATACTCAGCATCCTTGCCTCTTGGGAGGAAAGGAATATCTTGGTTGAGCACTAACTTGTGAGCCCTCTCCCCCACTGAAGTATACAGAATTGATTGCCTCTAGGTTACTCACTGTCACACATGTTTACACATCTCCAGCCCTAGTTAACTATTTCACGCCTACTACAGATGGACTACGTGAATACGATATTTTTAGAGGCTGGGGCTGCCATCTTTGACTTCCAACAATGAGAGGTATCACAGGGTACATTCTGTTCCAAGCACTTTCCTTTAGTATCTCATTTAACAAAATGCTCCTCTAGCTAGGAGCCCGTTGCACCAGTGCTCAGCTCGTGATGTGCATTCAAATACACATGGCATTGAACATAGTTGATATATGCATCATGTTTTATGATTTACAAGGAAGTTTCACATTATTATCTTTATTAATTTCACAGCTCAGTGAGGTAGGCAAAAGCAGTATTAACTATCCTCATTTAACACATTAAAAACTTGAACTTAAGTGATTGTACTTGGTCAATAAAACACACTTAATCCCTGCCCCCTAGAGCTACATATAATCTACTGGGAGAGAAGTCACTAACTAACACACAAAGTATCCATCACTAAAAACTGAAAAAAGGCTAATAATGAAGAGCAAGAAAGTCTAAGAATGACAGGGAGAAGCTAATGGAGCTCGGGGGCAGACAGGACACCTCTGAGGAAATGGCACTTAACCAGTTGAGAGCGGAAGCCAGCTGGAGAGTGGGGGGAAGACTGCTGCCCCTGTGCTCTTTCCACTGGCGAAATGCACACCTTTGATGGTGACGAGCTCCATCCGCCGGGAGCACAGCCCACGGCCCTTCCCGTAAGGTGCCTGAAATCCTTCCATTGGGCACATCTTCACAGCTAGAATATTCCCTTCTCCCAGGAGGATCAGCCACCTAGACAGGCAAAGGTCCAAACCCACACCTTTTTTTCTCTTCTTTACTGGCTGTGGGCGGGAGACCTTGCTGGTGGAGAACACACTGGAAGTGTGCTTTGAGGGAGGGCCTGCTCTTGCATCGGTGGAACTAGAGATATACTGCCAACCACTAACCATGCATGCACAGGGGGCTTTCCAGTGTGCCCAGTGCTGTGTAAATATTGACTGGGTTGATCCCCAAGGCCACCCTGCAGACTGGGTGCATCTTCACTTATGAGGAAACAAGATAGGGCCACAGAGGAAGCACAAAGCAGAACAGAGATTCCAGACATTTACTCTCTCCGCTCCGCAACCTCTCTGCCTGGCCTATACTTTGGGGACGCTCGATCTCACTGAAGAGTGGAGGCTGAGAGAGAGGAGAGAGGGGAGAGAACGTGAGGCCACTGAGAAGAAGAGGAAGCAAGTGAAGCCCATGGGCTGATTGAGTACTGGATCCTTGGATCATCCAATGACAGCATCGAAGCCCAGAGGGACTTGGTGTTCCACGGTGCTTTCTGGAGACTGACCCAAGGTCAGGGCTCCGCAC
>ML100151.1:0-53444 GCA_003697995.1 Taxidea taxus jeffersonii
AAAGATTTTATTTATTTTATTTGACAGACAGAGATCCCAAGTAGGCAGAGAGGCAGGCAGATTTTATTTATTTGACAGAGAGATCACAAGTAGGCAGAGAGAGAGGGGGAAGCAGGCTCCCCCCTGAGCAGAGAGCCTGATTCGGGGCTCGATCCCAGGACCCTTGGATTATGACCTGAGCCAAAGGCAGATGCTTAAGGACCAAGCCACCCAGATGCCCCAATTTGACAGACTTGATTTCAATTCTGTCATAATATTTTGTTACGATTATTATGTATATTATATTATTTTTTATCATGAGTCTGTTTTCTTTGATTGCTTCAACAAAAGTTTAAAAAAATTATTTCTTTCGATGTTAAGGAATGTTTGTGGTTTTGTTCTATTGGTGCTTCCTGCTAGTATCTTTCTATATTGCCCAAATAAGAGCCTGCTTGTCTTGTTTGGGCTTCTAGTATTGGTTTGTCAGCTTTATGTGATATCCTTGACTCCCACCTATTACCTGTGTTGTCATCCCGTTTCCTTCCTGCAAGGACCTCCCCATCCCTAGCAGATTTATCAGGGCATTTTTTCCTCAGTCATGGTGCATTTCACCCTAAATGTATGAAAACCGTAGCTGCCAAAAGATAAAAAGATGAAGAATGTCTGACTCATCTTAGGAGTCCCAATTCCTGGTACCTCTTGGAACACACACAGTGTAGGCCAGCATATGTCCTTTCAAATCTCTGCAGACTTGGGAGGATGCCGGTGTCTGACTTAGCTGAGGCCACAGCAAAGCAACAGAAGGAGCACTCAGGTGGGCTTCTCAAGAATGCTGAACGAAAGGACTGTTTACCGATGGGTAAACAGCTGGAGGGAAATTGCCTGGAAGGGCGAAGCCCTCTGAGGCTCTCTCCATTGGGCGGTCACCACTGTCACCACTCCCAGTGGTTTTGTTGCCCACCTTGGCTGGAGATGGAGAAGGGCTGTGAAGAAGGGGTTGTGGCAGTGGAGAGTGTAGTCGCAGCCAGAAGTGGGGTACCTCAGGAGATAGCAGGAGTAGAAGAGCTAGGTGAGAAATACCCCAACTTCTGCTTGCTTTCTGGTCTCCTGCTGGTCTTACCAATGCGTTAGCCAAGCCTGGCTGAAAGCTAGGAGCATATGGTGGGGTCAAGGTGGTGCAAGTTGCAGGGGTCAGGTCTCTGGGCAGAGAAGGGCAGAAAAGAGAGTTGGGTCTGGGGAAGAGGGAAATGCTGAACAACTAACATGGTGGTTTGTTTCATCGCTGGTCTCCTAAATTGGGGACCTTCTTCCTTTGAAGGATGCCGTATCTGATCTCCTGAAGGTATTTGTCCATTTTGCAGCACACAAACTCAAACCCAAGGGTTGTTTTCTTTCCACAGCTTGCCTTTCTGGGTGAAGGAGAAGGCCAACAGGCTGAAGCATGAGATAAGAGAGGTGGAGGAGCTTGACAACTGGCAACCAGCGTCCCCCTTGGTGCACAGTTTATACCCTCCTGGTGGGTTAAAGAACCTTCAAAGAATAGTATAAAAACTGGAGGCAAGCCCAGAAGAGCAGGCCTTTGAGAGGCTTCACAGTGGAGCGGAGAGAAGGCGAAGCCTCTCCCAGAGTGGATGGTGTCCTTTGCCCCAATGTGGTCCCTTGGGCTGATGTCATGGCCATGCATCACTGGTTGAGTGTGTTGTTTGAGCACTGGTAATCTTATAATGGAGCACAGCCTTTAACTCCGTACCTCTATCCACAGGTTCTTTGGATTCCGCAAGACAGTCCTGAATAGAAACAGGCCCGTAGAACCCATACTGACTGTAGTCAGGGGAGCCTCTTCCATCTGATCGCTTCTGTCAGTGTGACTGCTCTAAATCAAATGTTTGACTTTGATGAGTAATCACCGTGCTGTGCTCTTTTTAACTTTATACTCTGAAAACTTTCAGATTTACAGAGAAGTTGTGAGACTCATACAATGAACAAATCCCCACATATCCTTCATCCAGAATCTACAACTGTTAACATTTGTCAAACTTGGTGCATTCTCTCTCTTTTGTTACTCTTATCATTTTGTGGCATTATTTGAGAATGAGTGGCCGACGTCATAGCCCTTTACTCCTACGTACTGTATACTTTAACATGTATCTCCTGAGGTCAAGGATCTTCTCCCAACGGTTGCCATACAAGTATCAAATTCAGGGAACTTAACACTGATGCAATTATACTGGTATATGGCCCACCTTCAGTTTTATTCAGTTAAATTTAGTTTTCGAAGGATGCTCTCAAATCATTGGTAAAATGCAGGCATGGGGCTTTCATTAATTTGGTAAAATTTTTCTCATTAATACTATTTTGAGATTTTCTCTACTATTTGCTTGGTACATGTCAGAATAATGTGAAGGCTGGCTCTCCACAGGTCATTCATAACAATTGTCCTGCATCACCGTTCTCTACTTCTGTAGCATTTGTCTACATGGCCACGCAGGACGAGAGCTCCATGAGGACCAGTCCTGAGTCTTAGGGCCTTTCCTCAATGAGGCAAGAAGCAAATATTTGGACAAAAAGATGGGAACAAAGCCAACTGTGTATAGTCAAGGCTGTCACCCTCTGTAGTCAAGCCAATGACTCAGCATCTTTTTTTTTTTTTTTTTTTAGATTTTATTTATTTATTTGACACAGAGAGAGAGAGATCACAAGTAGGCCGAGAGGCAGGCAGAGAGAGGAGGAAGCAGGCTCCCCCCTGAGCAGAGAGCCTGGTGTGGGACTCGATCCCAGGACCCTGAGATCATGACCTGAGTTGAAGGCAGAGGCTTAACCCACTGAGCCACCCCGGTGCCCCCAATGACTCAGCATCTTGGTAGCCAATCTGTTCTACTAAGGAGACCCCTGCTGGTTGGCTAATGAGGGTTGCAGGTCTGGTCTGCCCAAACCTTAAGGTGGAAAGAGAGAATTGGGGCCCAGACTGACACTCAAAATACCCAAAACACGAGATATGATTTCTTTCACTGGCAAAGCATTGTCTCTAGACATAGCAGAAGTAAAGGAAGCAGGTTCAGGACCCAGTACATCCATGCTCTCTTCATACTGGCCTTTGGACCAACTAGCAGAGAACACACACACAACAACACACACGAACAACAGAGAACACACAGCAACTGTGTTTGACCACTCCTTGGGTTAGCATCAACATGCCTCTAGGCTAATTCTCTTGCCTCTGGGACACAAAACTCACCCCTGTCCCCAAAAAAATCCAGAAAAGAAAATAAAACCAAACAATTTAGAAAAGGAAAGAAAAAAGAGGTTGCCAACAGATTTTCTCAAATACATGCACTCCTGAAAAAAACAATGTTTTATGCTTCTATGAGTTAAAATATAAAAAAGTCAGTTGCGACCACCCATGTGGATGGATAATGGAGAACACAATAGAAATGGAAAAAGTGATTCTGCAGGAATTTCCAGATGGGATTATCTAAGTGGAACAGGAAACATTCTGCTCTGTTGTTTTGGAGGGAAGAAGTCCTACACAGTAAAGGTATTAAGAAAACTAACAGAAGGACAGTTTTAGAAGGTGTATATCAGCCTCTAGATTTCAAAGAGGTCTATATAATTCCTACATATGGCTCTAAACAGAAGGAGATAGGATTATAAAAAGAAAGCTATTGAATAATTGAACTGGAGTTGCAGTGCCACATTCCATCTTCTGGAAATGAGGGCATTCATTGGATTTAGGGTGCTCTGTGGACACATCTCAGTGGCCAGGTCTTTCTTACTCCGTGGCATTGCCAACCACCGGCCGGTGAGGAGTTCCACTGCTAACTTTGGGCAGGACATAAATTCACGTGCATGCATCTTTTGGGGAGACTAAGGCATAGACCAAATGGCCAAGTGGGAAAAATATGTGGGTGTCCTAGCTGTTCCAGTCCTTCTTCTAGGCTCAAAAAAGTTGGACCTCTTAAGGCTTGAAAATCCCCTTCACCTCACTTTAGGATCCTTGGTAAATAGTGTGAGTGTACAGGTGTGCGTGCGTGTGTGTGTGTGTGTGTGTGTGTGTGTGTGTGTTCATTTCTTTAAATAACTGCAGCTTGCAGGCTTAATAGAAACAACCTGTATGTGACATTTCTAAGTGAATGCATTAAAGTAACAACTTGACATTGTATGCAAGGTATTCTAATTTTGGATCTTGGGAAAAATGAAAACTGGCTCTTGTGGCCTGGAGAGAATATTCTGTTTAGTGCTAGTGGCCCTGAAGTCCAAATAAGCTAAATGAAGACCATTCCAAGACTGTTTCTACACACTACACTGCAGTGTGACACACTGCACTCTCAGTTGTCAAAATATTAAGATATTAGGATGTTAAACTTCTACAATTCCACACACAATTTATGAATATTCTATATAATTCTAATCGTCTGCGTTTCCAGTATGAGTATCCGGTTGGATTAGGCTGTTTCCTTTTGCTTGTAGGCATTTGGCCCTCAGAAGTTGGGCAGATAAAAGCCTTGTTTATGGGATTTGACTTGCTGAAGTATGTTAGAGCTGGAATTCCTTCAGATTATGCCAGTGACTGAGAGACTGGAAAATCAGGACAGAGTGATGCCTTGACCTGAAACTAAGCAATGGGCTTGATGTGGAATGGTGCACCTCTTAGGGGGTCTTCTGGCCACGTTCCCAGTGCTCTGGGAAAGGACGTGCGAGCCCATCTGGTGTCCTTCCAATGCTGGGGAACTCTAGGAAGTACTGTGGCTTGAGCCTACTCAAGGGATGTGAGAGCCCCTATTGACTTGAGGAGCCAACACTGAGGCTCCCAAATCCGGACTTTGTAAGAAATACATCTGTCAGAAATAAACACTTCTTCATGTGCATGGAGGGACCCAGCCTCATATCAAGTGTGAAGCCAAAAGTCCCAGTGTTTTGTCTTCTGAGGAAATGTATTGGTCTCCATCAAATATGGGAACAGTGTGGGGACAGCTTTCAGGAGTGGTGGTGTGCACATGGCTCTGATCATCTGCTTAGAAATGTGTTCTTTTGTTTGGGTGCAGTGTGGTTCAAAGTAAAAATTGGGGTCCTTTTTTTTTAAGACTTTATTTATTTGACAGAGATCACAAGTAGGCAGAGAGACAGGCGGAAAGAGAGGAGGCAGCAGGATCCCCGCCGAGCAGAGAGCCCGATTCCCGAGCAGAGAGCCCGATTTGGGGCTCGATCCCAGGACCCTGGGATCACGACCTGAGCCAAAGGCAGAGGCTTATCCCACTGAGCCACCCAGGCACCCCCAAATTGGGGTTCTTTTAGAAGGGGGGGCAGAATGGACACATGAGGCATAATTATACTAAAAATTATGTTTTTTAAAAAATTGAAATTCAGGTTTAAGTGGGAGTTCTGTATTTTTATTTGCTAAATCTTGCAACTTACAGAAGTGGCACAAAGGAGATGGATTTGAGGTCTAACTAGGAGGTAAAAGTGCAAGACACTGAGATGACATGGGTGTGGGTCGGGGGAGATATGGGAAAGGGACAAGTGGCCACAAGGTGGATTGTGGTGCTTTTACCAGGGTGACATGTGGTGTCCAACCCATGTGGTATCTTTATACACTTAGAGAAGGATGCCCTCTTGGTGGACACAATCCTGTGGATGCATTGCCTGCCAAGCAGCATGCAAGATAGATTTCAGCTGCCTTTTGTCCCTTGTGCAGTGAACTACTTATACCACCATACATGGCAACCCGGTACTATTTACTGAAATGAGGAATGCTGGAGAAATATAGGCTTTATGGAGGAGCTCAATTTTGGAAAGTTGAATTTGAGGAAGCTGTGATGGGTCTGGGGTCTGATACATGAACATAGAAAAGTCTTTTGTGAGAAATATAAATCCTAAGTCTGTGCCATGTAGATGCAGGGTCTAGATATAAATTGCCTGATCAGAATATTGATTCCAAACTGAGAAATAAGCTCAAAAAGACTGTTGAGCCTCTGTGGCCTGAGAAAAAACAAAATCTCTTCGGAAACACTTTGCCACCTCAGGACACAGGGGACTCCCTAGAAATAATGAATATGAGCAACTGAGGAAAAGAAATTACAAACTACAACTGGATCCACGTGTCAGTAGGTGAAATCCAAGCCGATTTAGCATTACGGTATGAATTACTAGCATTTAGAATGCATGAAATACCATTTCTACCCAGACATTAACCTCTTCCTACCTTAGCTGAGGAGCTTGTGAATGGAAGAGAGAGGCTTAGGGGTAGCAATCTGGTAGACAGAGCGGGGCAGAGGTTTTTGTCTTGAAAGTATATTTACAAAGTAACACAGTGTTTCTACTGAAATTCCGTCTTTTTATTTGGGAGATAATGAAGATTTTGAGGGTGGCTATCACCAGCCCCTAATGCCTTGGTATTGTCACAGGCTTCTGATCCTAACGTTAGCCCTTTCCTGCACACTTTGATGGGAAAAACAAGAAGGAAACTAGAATTTCAATTGTCTTCTTGGCTAAGCAAAGTTGGGCCCAGTCAGAGCTGGCTCTTCAGGAAGGAGTGAGAGGTGGGAAAATGGGGACAATGCAAGATACAAACCCTCCTCCTAACATCTACTCCTTTGTAACTGGCTGGATGTCCATCTTCTTTTTCCTGGGTCAGGAAGTGTGTTTCCTAAATCTCAATAGCTATTCTAAGAAGAAAGGTTTCCAGGGTTAAATTAGTTTGGAAATGCTATATTAAAAAGATTGTGGGGACGCCTGGGTGGCTCAGGTGGTTAAGTGTCTGCCTTCGAAAGTGTCTCCCCTTCGGCTGAGGGCATGATTCCGGGGTCCTTGTTTGATGAGCAGCAGCTTCTTCTGCCTGCTGCTCCCCCTGCTTGTGCGCACACACTCTCTCTCTCCTCTCTTTCTCCCCCTCTCCAACAATCAATAAAATCTTAAGGGAAAAATTCATTTCCTAGGGCTGCTGTAACAAAGAACCACAAAGTGTGGGTGGCTTATAATAAGAGAAACTTAGTCTCTCACAGTTCAGGAGGCTGGAAGTCTGAAATTAAGGTGTCAGCAAGGTTTGTTCATCCTGGGGTGCTCAAAGAGAAGATATTCCATGCCTCTCTCCTATTCCGGTGTTGCTGGCCATCCTTGGCTTTCCTTGGCTTGTAGATGCATCATGCATTCCAAACTCTGCTTTCTTTATTTTTTAAAAAAAGATTTTTTATTTATTTGAGAGAGAGAGAGAGAGCAAGAGAGGAGGGAGGGTCAGAGGGAGAAGCAGACTCCCTGCTGAGCAGGGAGCTCTGACATGGGGACTGGATCCTGGGACTCCAGCCAGGATCATGACCTGAGCTGACGGCAGTCGCTTAACCAACTGAGCCACCCAGGCATCCTGCCTTCTTCTTCATATAGGGTTCCCCCTGTGTGTCAACGTCTCTTCTCTTTTTCTAAGGACACCAGTCATTGGATTAAGGTCCACCTTACTCCAGTATGACCTCATCTTAACTTGATTACATCTACTGAGACAATTTCCAAATAAGGTCATGTTTACAGGTATCAGGGATTAGAACTTGGAACATATTTGTTTGGGGCACACAATTTAACCCATGGCAGGGAGAGACAGATTTCTTCATCTTACAACATCTATACTGGCTTCAATTTTGGCAACTGTGTAAAAGGGAGTGGACAGAGTATGCTGCTTTTTTCAAATTCAAATAATTATTTAAAAAACCTTTTTATTTTTAATGGACTGCCCCCATGTAACCAGAGCTCTGAGGAACACATGTGGGTGTGTGAGAAGGAAGTGGAGTCTCTTTTTCATTAAGCCTGTCTGGAGCTGACCACTTGCTTTCCTGAAGATCACAGTGACTGACTGACTGTACAGTCTGGTTGCTTGATGATGGCTGCTCGTTAAGGCTGCCATGCCAGAGATCCTTTGCAGCCCCTGGGGTGGCAATGGCCTCTTTGTGGGGGTCCTGAGTCCTGGCTGATGAGGTTGGGGTGACATAGTGGGGTGCTGGCCAATCCATGCCATGTTGGAGGACAACATTTTGTGTTCATGGCTATGCATTCTGGTTTTAGACACCCTGGAACTGGCATGATGTTGCATTTTCTGAATCCTTAGATTCAGATTGCATTTCTGAATCCTTAGACATGCAGTCTGCATGTTCAAGGGAGCCTTGGAGGACATTTGTCAGGGCTGCACCATCCCAGTGGGAAGGTTGTACAATGAATGCTCCTAGGGGGCATGATTTATGTCATAGACACGGTGGATCTCACTTTCCTGTACTATATCTCTTGTTTCCAAAACATCAGCATTTTGTGACAATTCTCCACCAGGTGTTAATAAAGTGCCTTGAAGAAGAATCACCTTTTTCTAGTTGGTACAGAGGTTTACGTATAGGATAAAGGTGGTCCTGAGTGAGAAGCCTGAAGGAGAAGCCATCATCATGGACACTTGTAATGTGAGATCTGAAACAGCTCTTGAGAGAGGACTGGTCCAACTCTGATTTGTTAGGAATCTTGGTTATAAATAAAAGAAACCCAACTCCAACTGGCTAAAGCCAGAAAGGGAACTAATCATAACTCAAGAACAGGGATGCACCTAAGACCGAGGAACATACTGGATTCAGGGACTCTGGCATAGTCAGGACCTACATTTGTTGTTTTATGCTGTCCTCTCTGCTTCTCTCAATGAATCGGGAGCTTGCTTTCTTCCCTTCTTAGTCTACATCATACAGAAAAGTGGTGACAGACAACTCCTGGGTGTCACATGTTAGAGATTCATTGGCCAGCAGAGAGACTGGCCTCTTTTAGGTTCCAGGGTTAAAATTCCTGGGGAGGAGACTTAATTGGTTCAGCTCTGATCAGATCAATCAAATGGCCAGTGTTGAGTGTGTGTGTGTGTGTGTGTGTGTGTGTGTGAGAGAGAGAGAGAGAGAGAGAAATACGCATACATATATATATAGAGAGAGAGAGAAAGAGAAAGAGTGAGACACTGTAACCACAGTAACTGAGTGGATGATGGGAGCTGTTGTGGGTAGGAGATAATGGTCACACATCCTGCAGAGGAGCATTGCAAACAGAGGTCCAGAGACAGAAAATGGCTTGTCACTGGTCACACAGTTGATAACAGAGATAAGAGTGGACTGAGATCTTACATGAACAAGTCTATGTGTCCTTCACAAGCCAACACTGCTTTCAACAAAGTAGTGATTTTATTGGTACAACTTCCTATTTCAAGGCAAAAAAAGTTTAACAAATATGTAATTAGAAGATTATGTAGCTTTTCCAGAAGAGGCAAATGAAGAAATACAAAGAGAAAGGCATTATATATTCAGATGTTTCTTAGTCCACTAAATATTTTCATACTTTTCAGGGCTGGCACCAAGGGGATGTTTTGAAATGGCAAGGGACACTGAGTGAGTCCCTGGGAGGTAGAATGGCAGTTTGACAATCTCTACCTCATTAGGTTTTAGGTATATCTCAATTTGCCACCCAAATTTATGAGGTAGGCTTTAATTCCACTTCTCAGGTGAGGATACTGAGATTCAGCAAGGTTTTTACCCAAGTTGATGAGAGAGCTAAGATTTGAATCCAACCTGAGTTTGTCTAATACGAGTGCCTATCAATGATAATTCTTTAATATCAATCCGCATAGACTGAATAGCGATGTATGACAAACTCTGACGAGGTATTTTTGCAGGTTTCTGGGACAATCACCGATCATCCGGTGTTGTCCTTCTTGTAACAACAGCTGCCACTTTCGGGCGCAGTTATTATGTATCAGATACTGGGCTAGGTTTATGATCCCATTTAAACCTTGGGAGAACGCTACGGGGTTGTTATACTATTACCTCTACTTTACAGATTAAAACAATTAGGCTTAAATAAGCTTTTTCCTTTTCCTGAGTATTTTGCGAACAAACTCCTATTAGTTAAATGCCCAATAAAATGCTAAATTAATAAATTAACAAAGCTCTTCTCAGAGGAAAGGCGCCAATTCCGCACGCGTGACGTTCCCTCTCGTCGCCACTAGGTGACGTCACGATCAACTCCACCACAATCTTTCCTATTGAGTGCCGCAGGTGATATCTCGCGAGAGCCGTGGTTTCCTCCAACTAGTTTTGGGCATGCGCGCGGCGCAGGGCGCTTTACCCAGAGGTGTTTGATGGTTTTCTGTCAAGTGTTCCTAGAGCAGAGCTTTAACAACAAGGCACTTATTCCTCTCAGCCAACGGGTTCTCGCGATACTTGCTACTCGGCTTCCCCCACCCCCACGCGAGTCTTGCGCCTGCGCAGATCTCTTCAAACCAGAAGGTCGCGCTTGGAGGAAGTGGCGGCTTTAGGTCCCGTGGCCGCAGCGCCGTTACTACTTTTGTGAAGCTCCTCTCGGCCGCTTGCCGAGACACCCCGCAGCCAAGATGCCTCGAATTATGATCAAGGGGGGCGTGTGGAGGAATACCGAGGTAAGTCGCCTTTTCCCGCCGTCCGCTGCCCTCCGCCCCCTTTGGCAGCTTTTGCGCACGCGCGCGGAGGTCGGGGAGGCGAGGAGGATGCCCTGCGAAGTGTACATGGCGGGGCACCGCGGGGCGGACCCTCGGGGTCTTAATCTGGTGTCCCGTCTTGCGTTATCTGAGCACCCCAAGGACAGGGACTGTGATTTAATCACCTGACGACGCGCGATGCACATGTTAGGCCCTTAGTGAATATTTGTTGGATTGAGGACGCGCCCCCGCCCTGGAGGAACTCGCCGTGAAGAGGGGGCGGGGCAGAACATCAGTGAGAGTTGGTAATCTGTTACACCCCCTTCCCTCAGGCCGGCCTGGGTGCCTCTTAGGTAACTCAAATGCAGAGAAGTGCTATGGCCACAACTTTGTTTCTTCGTTGACTTCCTTGCAGAGGGGAAGCAGCTGGAGTGCCAAGTTCAGAGCCCGTATATGCGCGCAACCTTCCTGTTATCTGTTATCAAGGCATAACTTGTCTGTCGTCACCACAGATCCAAGGCCTGTCTCTTCCTGTCACTCCACCTCAGCCAGGATAGAAGCCAGATAGGACAAACTGCCTACCGTAGTCTCTCTACTTCCAGAAATGCAATGGATGATGCCAATGGCTGGCTGAAGGGCAGCGGTGAAGGAATAAAATACAATAAGATTTTGGTGTAGTTTGTGTTCGGAGTGCACTGAATTTGTCAGTTTCTTGAGCACATTGTATCTTTTTACGCAGTGTCTTTTTACTCCTTGTACCTTCTGGGAATGCCCTCCTCCTGCTGCTTGACATCTTCCTGACCATCTTTCAAAACAGAAACTCTTGGAATTTTTGCTCAATCACTCTGTAAAAATAAGTTACACCCCCAGTGGTCCCATGGCACCTCTTGCTTTACCCTTTTGCAAGCATCACATTCTCCTGTGTGATGCCGGTAAGTTTCTTAACCTCTCAGAGCCTCAGTTTTTTAGTGGGAATCATCATCATCATCATCATCATCTTCTTTTAAGGATTAAATGAGTCAACGTTTAGAACAGTCTGGCACAGAGGAGTCTTTCAGTAAGTGCTAGTTGATACTGCTTTTTCCTGGCAGACAGCACTGCAAGAGGACCAGGTCTTGGAATCCTTAGAACCTAGGATTGTAACCAACATGAAATAGGTTGTTTGGCAAATGTTTGCAGAATGAATCTAGTAGGGTGGATAACTGCTATATGTACTTAGTTGAAGATGTGTCTCAGTCTAGCAGTATTGCAAAAAAGTTACAAATAAAATCTGTGACCACCTTGTATCACTATTTGCACAGAGGGAACTAGGCTGTTTAAATTTGAGAAGATGACTTCTGGGGGAGAGACAGATGTATAAAATCAAGTAACAGTGGGATTCCTGTGTAGTGGCCAAAGCCCTGCAGTTTTTTTAAATCTCTGATGCTGTGGGTGGGGTGGGAGTGGGGGGGTGGAGGTAGGTGTGGCGGTGGGTCCTGTTCCCGTGTGGAATGACTCATGTATTACCCATGTATCTCAAGTTCAATGTGGAAAGAAGTATAAAAGTAAAATGCCCCAATTGCATTCATCTATTGTTATATTATCTTTGGGATCTATGGCTTACCCTTGGACTCCCCTGGAATTTGTGAATTCCGTAACGGGACAGTCCCCTGGTGAAACAGTAACTAGAGCCTGGAGAATGAACTGACTGGTGCAGTAGGGAAGAAATACTTAATTCCTAGGTTAGACCTGAAATGTGGATTTTTTGAGTTGAAGCAGGGGACTGCGGGACTAGGGGAGAAAATGATATTTGTAAACTGGAGTGGAGAATGGATTCACTAGAGTCTTGACTTGCTTCTTGAGTCCTGGATGAGGCTCATTTCATTCTCTTTTGCTAAGTATGCAAGACCTGGTACAGGTAGGTGTTTAGGAAATGTTTTTTGAATGAATGAATAGATGATTGAGCTGTATCTTTTTGAGAGGATGACAGCCAAACATTGGGGAGTACTTTTTGTTAATCACTGCCAAGTAGGTTTTCTCAGATTGGGCTGTACTCCAAGTTTATTGGGGTGGGGAAGGGTTTGTGTATGAGGAAGTAGAGCTGTCCTGCTGAGGGATTTTTTTTTCTTAATTTTTTGCATTTTGCCAATTCTGGTTTGTTGTTTATTATTATAGTAAATGCAGTTTTTGTACTTTGCCCCCCCCCCTTAACTAGTATGTGTGTGTGTGTGTGTGTGTGTATGCGTTTATGACTTTCTCTTTCTTCCTAGGAATTCTGTCAGAGTTCATTTAAATTTTGTCTTTTCTCACTTGGAATTTTGTGATTGAATATATTGTTTTTCTTTGACAATTTTTTTAGGATGAAATTCTGAAAGCAGCGGTAATGAAATATGGAAAAAACCAGTGGTCTAGGATTGCCTCACTGTTGCATAGAAAATCAGCAAAGCAGTGCAAAGCCAGATGGTATGTACCACTTAATGAGTGGAAAGCAGAAAGCGACCTTAATTATGATGAGGAAAATGTCAGTTCTTTGAACCTTGCCAAAGAAAGCAGGCAGTGTGATAGAACAGAAAGTACGGAGTGGGAGATGGGAATTTAGATTTAAGCCTTAGCTGTCACTTGCTTCTTATATGATCTTAGGCAAGCCACTTTTCTGTCCCCTCTTTCCTGTCCCTGTTTTCTTCCAATTGGGATAATAATACTTGGTCTTAACTGATGGAGATATGAGGTTCAAACAAGTTAATGTGCTTGAAAGTGTTTTGTGAAGCATAAAATAAATTTACTTTTAGTACAGATGGACCCCATCTTCTAAGTGGATTGCATTCCAAAAGTTTATAAGTTGATGTAGAACTTACTTTGCCGAAGAAGTTAATGATAAATAATAGTTAATGTTTAGGCTAGCTTATTAATACAGTTGAAATACTGTTTGTTAAAATATTTTATTTATTTATTTATTTCAGAGATTGAGAGAGAGAGAGAGAGAGAGAGAGAATGTGAGGGCTCATCGTCCAAGCATGAGGAGGGGGGGGGCAAGACTCCTTGCTGAGCAGGGAGCCCGGTTCGAGATTTGACCTCGGACTCTGGGATCAAGGGTCCTGAGCTGAAGGAAAACGCTCAGCCGACTGAGCCACTTAGGTGCCCTTATAACAGTTGAAATATTGTATATTTGTTACCTCAGAATATAACTTAACCCAGCATTGTACTTGTGGTGTCCCCTCTTAAGTCATTGGGTGGTTGGCACATTAAGCTCTTGGCATGAGTGATCTGGCCCCAGCCTTGACCCATGTGGTACTAGGATCATATTTTGGATTGTGCAAGAGTGATTTAATTTCCTAGGGACCTGGGTGGGAGAAAGGATCGGAACGTAGAAATTGGATCCCAAAGAGGAAGATGGTTCTCAGCCTGAAGAAGTTTTGATTTCTGCTTCTGTTAGTGGAGCTAAGCTCCTGACCTAATATTTAGTAAGGTTTGTATCCCGTTTGGCCAGCTAAGTAGACGGGATGGAAAAGGTGGGTTGGGTGGTGTAATAGGGAAGATAGAGGATGGCATAGTAGTTTTACTTAAATTTAAAAACTCCACATAAAGCATATGATGTTGGAAAGCATTTAGTGACTGTAAGTCAGATACTCGAAGTAAGCCAAGGTGTTGTGGAAACAATCAAAGTATGAGATAGTGTTTTGAAAACTAGATACAGTAAAAATGTGAGGTGTTATTATCTTATTTCAGATAATTTCAAAATCTCTAATAAAAGTGTAAAATAAATGAAAACAATTGATGAGAAAGAAGGCATATGATAATGTTTCAGTTGGGTTACCTTTTTCAAGCATTACTAATCTTGCATAATTTTTAAAAAAGATTTTATTTATTTATTTGACAGAGACACATCGAGAGAGGGAACACAAGCAAGGGGAGTGGGAGAGGGAGAAGCAGGCTTCCTGATGCGGGTCTTGATTCCAGGACCCTGGGATCATGACCTGACCCGAAGGCAGATGCTTAATAACTGAGCCACCCAGGCGCCTCCTAATTTTGCATAATTAAAATACAGTAGAATTTGGTGACTTAGAGAATATTGAATGGGGTAAAGTTAACCAAATAATGAACATTCTGTTGTGAACAAAGAACAGCTTTCATAATTGAAGACTGGGAGCTTGTGTTTTCCAGACATTAGAGGTTAATATATCTAATGTGTAAATAGGATATTCACATTAGGTGACCAGTTAATGTGTAACATGGGATCTTTGATAGGTACGAGTGGCTGGATCCAAGCATTAAGAAAACAGAATGGTCTAGAGAAGAAGAAGAAAAACTGTTACACTTGGCTAAGTTGATGCCAACTCAGTGGAGGACCATTGCACCAATCATCGGAAGAACAGCTGCGCAGTGCTTGGAACATTACGAGTTTCTTTTGTAAGTCACTTTCCAAAAACAGTATTAAAATGATGTATATCTCTTGAATGAAGCTGAATAAACTTTTAGCATGTTCTGTCTTTAAACATTTAGTTGCATATATGCCTGAGTGAAGCAAAAGGAGCTAAAGCTATTGGATTACATACTCAAGTCTCATATGACTGATTAAAATTATATACTTGTGTTATATGTATGTACATATACATATTTATTTATTTTATTTTATTTTTTTATTTTAAAAGAGAAATCACAAGGAGGCAGGTAGAGAGAGGGGGAAGCAGGATCCCTGCCGAGCAGAGAGCCCGATGCGGGACTCGGTCTCAGGATCCTGGGATCATGACCTGAGCCAAAAGCAGAGGCTTTAACCCACTGAGTCACCCAGACGCCCTTGTTATATATTTTTTGAAAGAATAATTTAAACATGTTAGATAAATAATATATATTTATTCTCAAAAATTGGGGATGAAGTAGTAAAAAAGCAAATAATCACCCGTAGTCACATTGCTGAGAGTTAACCAGGACATCTTGGTTCTTCATTAAAAATTTCTTTATTTGTATGGCTTTCCTGCATTTGTGATTAAGGAGCTGCTTGGATTGTATTTCATAGTGAATGGAAACACTCATTGAAATAAGAGTTTTAATACTATCTCTTTCAGGTGAAGCAATAGTAGAGTGACTTTATTTTGTGAATGCCCATCTGTTGGGTTTTTGAAAGAAAAGAATGCCAGTGCTAGGAAACCCATTATTTCTAAGACTGTGTAGTGTGATAGTGTGACTAACTTCTCTGGGCCTTTTTCTAGGGATAAAGCTGCACAGAGAGATAATGAAGAGGAAACAACAGATGATCCACGAAAACTTAAACCTGGAGAAATAGATCCAAATCCAGAAACAAAACCAGCAAGGCCTGATCCGATTGATATGGATGAGGGTGAGTGTATGCTCCTGAGGAATTTATTTCTTCCGGTAACCATAGATTCCTCCAGTCTCTTTTTAACCCTTTGAGTTTCTTTCTAAGTTCCTCTGACTTTTTAGAACCGCAGTTCTGTCTGCAGTAGTTATTCTCTTTCTAAATGTGTCCAATCTTCTGTGACAGAGTAATTGCTCTTTCTGGACAGTGTGTTTTTAGCTTTTGATTTTTCAATTCATGTAATGAAACAGCATAATACTACTAGACAGATTTCCTAAAGGCTAGTGGTAAGCCCTTGAGGATTCTGTTTTCTCATTCCCATTCTATGAAGAGAGGTGGCGACAACAAGACGGGATTTGGGGCTCCAGTCCTGTAACTACTTTGACATGGGGTAGGTAATTTAATTTTCGTGAACAGGCAGCACTGCAGTACTGTGAGGCCGGCTCATGATCCCTTCTTCAGACATTGGATCAAGAATCAGAGGAACTGGATTTTAGACTCAGCATCTGTCACTTACTAGCTATTTGACCTTAGTCAAGCTGTATAATCTTTCTGAGATTTGATTCTCTTTCCTGCCAGATAGAGAATAATAGTTATCTTACCCCACAGGGTTGTCATGAAGCATTCAGTGAGTATTTTTTGAGATTTTAAAATTTAAAAGTTTAAAGGTAGTGGTTTCCACCTACATCTTTGTCATTTGGTGAACTTTTAAAAACACAGGTTCAAGGGCCTCCCCAGGAGACCTGAGTCAGTAAGCTGGAGTGTGGAGGGGGTAATTCTGGAATCTGAATTTTTTAAAAAGTTCCCTTTTGAGTCCACTGGACGGCCTTCTATAGGAATTGCTCTAAAGTATCAGTAGTGAAATCTGTTTTACTATGGGAGCCATGGAAGTGTTTTGGAAGAGAGAAATAAAGGGAAAAAAGGTATATCTAATGGAGATTATCCGCTTCTTTAATTAAATAGTAGTTGTTTACAGTAGTTTTTCATGATTGGTGCTGTGCCAGTTGGTTGATGATAATGAAGGATATAATTATATGATAAATACGTCTTACCTGTTGTATTTTACTTAGTTCTTCTCAACATTCCTGTGAAATGTGAATTGTTATTCTTTTTTAATAGATGATAAACTTGCTCAGGGAGGGTAGATAGATTATCCAGGGTCACTTAGCTAGCAGGTGGTGGGCCTAGTTTTTAACTTCGGTTTTTCTGACTTCAAAACCCAAGCTATTTCCATTACGCTGTGCCATAGAGTGATTACATTTGTGGCTTTTCTTTTAAGCAGTACAGTGTGTCTCTCACATACTTTGCTTCTGTTGGAGAACTTAGTTTTTCTTCTCTTCATTTTTGAAGATGAACTTGAGATGCTTTCTGAAGCTAGAGCCCGCCTGGCAAATACTCAGGGAAAGAAAGCCAAGAGGAAAGCAAGAGAGAAACAATTGGAGGAAGCAAGGTATGGTTGTTTCCGTCTATAGTTGAACAATTAGTCTGTGTATTTTTAGGCCCAGTAAAACTGATTTATCAACTCCATTGGGTAAGTAATAATTTTTGTCCAGTTCCGGTTTTGGTAATATACTTTAGTTCCTTTATACTTTGGAAAAGTTTTTTGAAGTTTATTTTTTTAGTAATCTCTACACCCAGCATGGGACTTGAACCCACATTCCCAAGATCAAGAGTTGTATGCTCCTCCAGCTCAGCCAGCCATGCACCCCTCTCTTTTGGGAAAGTCTTATTTCCCCCTTAACTTTTGCAGAGTAGATACAGAGAAAAATATAGAAAGTAAAAGTATAAGTAAAAAGATGTTGTGAGAAGTAAAAGATGTTGGCAGAGGTAATGCCCAGATAGTCCCTTGATATGTTAATTTGTTCTGCTACCATAGGAGAGCTTCATTTGTTATAGCCACCTTGGAGTTAGATGACTAGAGGGTGCACAAAACTATGTGACTTTTGCATGACTTCCACTTAATCTTCTTGATTAGTATTGTGCAGGCACTGGCTGTGAAATAGGAAACCTGGCTGAATGTAGAAGGAGTAATGAGCCTTGAACCAAATTTCAGGCTCTCATAGAAATTTTCATTTAAAAAGTGAATGGAATTAAGTATTGCTGTCTGTTTAAGGTTTTCTCCACTTTCCCCTTCCTTTTTCCTTT
Source organism: Taxidea taxus jeffersonii (assembly GCA_003697995.1). Lineage (NCBI taxonomy): Eukaryota > Metazoa > Chordata > Mammalia > Carnivora > Mustelidae > Taxidea > Taxidea taxus. Next base: position 17,865 of record ML100151.1, read on the forward strand.
TGGTTAGATCTATGATTGACATAATTTCTAATGGCCCAGAAACCAAGATGAAGTGGATAAAGGGAAAATCTGGATTGTAAAAAAGCTTATTAGCTTTTGGAATTCAGGCATTGGCATTGCCTTCTCAGCCTACACAGCTGCCTTTTTTTGGTCCCCACACTGGGAGGTGCTTCCTGACTTGATGACTAGCATGGTGTTGATGGTTTCCCCAGTAATAACTTTGAGGCACCAGGTCCTGTGATAGAGGATTCTTTCATGCCTGAGGATGCTTGTTGGCATAGTTGGCCAGTCCCTAGACCAAAATAGATACGTAAGGGGGTATGACTGGCCTGGAACAGTAAACAAACCAAGAGGAGATGCTCAGTTTTCTGCCCAGTTCTAGTCATTTTTCTCTTTTATACACTATTTAAGGTTAAGTAACGTGAGTAGGGTTGAAAAAAATTCACGTTTTCATTTTTGTCCATTGGTGTTTGGAGACCGAATATTTTGAGCCTTTTAACCATGTAGATCAGGCCAAGGATGCTTCTCTCTTGAGTGTAACTGGTATTGCTTGCTTTAAATACTGTTTTGCAGATTGAAATTTATTTTGTACTGTCTCATAGGTTTTTTGTAGAATTTATATATCTTAATAACTTGTGTTGTACATGTATCTTAAAATAGATTAGATTGATTTGTATGCAAAATACATTGCAGGCCTATTTCCTTTAATGCTAGATTACAGATTTGTTTTAAAGCTTTTTATTGATTATGAAAGTAATACACTTTTTCTCCCATGTTGTACTATTTTCTCTTTGGGGAGTGGTTGATATGATGCTGGATAGCTTGGTTTTATTCACTTAGCATTATATTGTAAAGGTTTTCTGATATTATTTGAAGTCTTTATTTCCTTTATTTAAGGAATAAAATTATTTTGTAAATGTATCCTTGCAATCCTTCTTTCAATGTAGAGCTACATTTACAGTAACATTTGTCTAAAATCGGTTCATATTATATATGCTGTTTTGTTGAGAAGTTTGTTGTTAATCTTATTGGAGTTCCATTGTAAGCCAGGAAATCATCTTTCTCTTGCTGCTTTCAAGATTTGCTCCTTATCTTTGGCTTTTAGCATTTTTAGTATGATGTTTCTGTTTCTGCTCCCTTTGTGCTGTCCTCGTCTGAGTTGGAGTTTGCTGATCGTTCTGGATGTATAGGTTCAGTAAATTTGGGGAGTTTTCAGCCATTATGTTTTTGCGTGTTTTATTCTTTCTCTCTTTTTTGGTATTCCTGTTGTGCATATGTTGGTGCACTTAATGATACTCCATATTTCTGTGAGGCTCTGGCTCTGTTCCTGTTCCCTTTTTTTTTTTTTTAAGATTTTATTTACTTATTTGACAGAGAGAGATGACAAGTAGGCAGAGAGGCAGGCAGAGAGAGAGAGAGGGAGGGAAGCAGGCTCCCGGCTGAGCAGAGAGCCCAATGTGGGACTCGATCCCAGGACCCTGAGCCGAAGGCAGAGGCTTAACCCACTGAGCCACCCAGGCGCCCCTCTGTTCCTGTTTCTTTTTTTTGTTTTTTTTTTCCTGGATTGTATAATCTTTGCCCATCTCTCCATAAGTTCACTAATTCTTCTGTTGGTTCACACCTACTCTTGCCCCTCTAGTGAAGTTTTCCTTTTAGCTTTATACTTTTCAACTCCACACTTTGTATTTGGTTCTTTTAAGTAGTTCTGTCTCTTTACTGATTTTCTCTTTGATGCAACATTTTCATTTTTCCTTCCTTTGGTATTTTCAGTCACAGTTTCCTTTTGTTTTTTGAACCTAAATGGCTCTGTTGATGTCTGTCTACTAAATCTGACATTTGGTTGTTTTCACTGGCAGTTTTTGTTGCCATTTTTTTTTTTTTTTCTGGTGTATGGGTCATTCTTTCCTGTTTCTTTGCAGGTCTCAAATTTTTTTTGTTGGGAACTGGACACTTTAGATGTGGTATATTATAGCAATTTTGGGTACTGTGTTCTCCCCACCCCTAACTTATTATTATTTGCTTGTTTGCTTAGTGAAGTCTCTTTCCTTCCCTCCCCTCAGAAATGTAAAGCCTCTGATGTTGCTCCTTATGGGGGGTATGGTCTTGGGTATGCCCACAGTCATCCTGGGATGATATGGTTTTGACCATACTTTCTTGGACATCTTTTTCCCTGGCTACACCCATCTTTTAAACTCTTTTAAGATCGCCCGCTGATTGCTGTATTGTTTTCAACAATGTCGTGGGGCATTAATTTCCCCACAAACTGATCCAGTTAAATTTGGGCTCCTTTGAAGGGATAGTTTCAGAGGTCAGTGTTTGCTATTTGTTCTAACCCCAGGAAGGCCCTCCATTTTTTTCCTTTCCTTGGTTCTCTCTGGGAAACTAATGGGCCTGTAGTTTAGCCTGTATCTTAAGTGAATCTACCAAACTCCCCAGTTACCTCTCACATGTTCCACTGTTTTTGAGGGTGCGCTTAAGCATGAACATTTTCTCCATACTCTGGCAAATGAAGTCAGTTTCTTTTGGGGGAGATTTGGAGTTCTCTGTTCTACCCCTGGACTCTGGTGTGTTTGTCTCTCAGTGACATCCCCACCATTGGAGCTGAGTGCTTGGTGTGGCCAGCAGCTGCAGGTCTACATGGCTTGCTTCTCCTACTGTGGAAGCCTCATCTCACAAGCTGGGGCAAGGACTACTTACTGGAGCACCAGTATTCTTAGGAGCATTGTGCCCTAAGGTAGAGCCTCTGACTGGGCAGAAGAAGGAAGTGGTCCTGGTTCTGGGCAACTCTTGTTGGAATTTAGCCAATGCAACAGGTTTTTGGAGGCAGGATGGGACTTGGTGATGTTCTGTCCCTCCTGGAATGAAAGCCCTCCTATTGGGAACTGGAGTGGGGAGAGAACCCTGTGTGTTTGGCTGCATCAGTGTGGAGTAGCATTTCTATCTCCCAGAGCTGAGAGGGGATAAGAGAAGAGAAAGTGGGTCTTAATTCAGCTACCACAGATTCACTTTTTTAAAACTGAATTTTACTAGATTAGTAGCCGGGGCGCAGGGGTGCAAGAGCACCCGGCCCTGGGGGTCCCAAACCTACCAGGTTCCGCCACTCACTGAGACAAAATCCATACGTAGAGAGAAGTGGTGATGAAACAGGAAAGGAATGTATTTCAGTGAGGCCATCACCGGGGAGACCATGGACTAGCATTTCAGAGACTCTCCAAAGTGCCAAAAATATTTCCAGGTTTTTTGTAACAAAGGTCAGTGGGTACCTGCATGCTGGCAGGAAAGGGCAGGTCAGTCACTGTCTTGGAGTCAATTATGCAGTGTTTCGCTGGCTCAGGGCAGTGCTTATTACTTGGGGGGGTAGTTTCCGTTCCCATCAGGGGATGCTTTGCTTCCAGGATCTTTTCCTGAGTTAAGAGATAGGCTGGAAAGAATAACTTAATCAATTAGAAAGTACAGAGTGATAATCACCATGGGGGCAGTTAGAATCCTCTTTTAGATTTTCTTGAATAAATGTTTCTTCATGTACTGTATCTCCTTAGGATCCTTTCCAGAGACTTAAATATTTTTCCTTTCCAGAGACTTGTCAGTATATAGGAGTGGCTCCAGCATGAGGCTCTGCATACTGATTTCCCCCATTAATAATTGTAGATAACTTTTCTCATCATTAAATCAGTAAAATTATAGTATCATGGGAAAGTACAAAAAAGTAAAGATGAAATGAAATTCCAAATTTTAGTGATTACTACTGTTAATATTTTGGTGGACATGTTTTGTATCTTATATGCATATGTTCACTGATAGATATGTATGTAATTTTTACACGTTGCTCTGTGATATGTGAACTTGGCAACATTTTTGACACACCAATATGTCTTGAGCATCTTTCCGTGGCAGACTAGATTTATAGGTTTTCTAAAGGTTATACAGGTACCTGTATAATAATCTTACAGCTGTGCAGTAAATCCTCTTTTTTTTTGTCCATTGAGGCATTTTATTTGCACATATGTATTACATCCCTAGAGAAAGAATCCCAGGATTTTCCCTCCTGTGTGTTTTTGTCTTGCTTCTTCATGGTCCATGATACCAGCTGAGGTTGTCAGTACAATGAAACCAAACTGGCAGGACGGGAGCAGGTTATTCTGCCATTTTTCTAAATCTTTCAGTTGTACATCAAATCTGAGGCTGATCACTCCACACTTGTTCAGCCTGCCTGTGAGGTTCGCAACAGTCTTCCCCACTCTATGATCATCAGTTATTTCAAATTCGTCAGTGTAACCGTGCTTCCTCATCATGGTGAGAAACTGGACGATGACTTTGGAGCACGGCCTAATAAGAACCTGGCATTTGCCTCTCTTTTCAGAGCATCTGCCAGGACATTCATGCGCACCATTGTGGTGGCAAAGAAAGATGGCGGAAAGAGTGCTGTAAATCCTCTTAACTAATTTCTTATTATTGGATGTTTAGATTGTGTCCAGTTATTAGCTAATAAACAGTGCTTGGTGAAGTCTTGTAGCTAAGGCCTTGTTCATGGTATTATTTCTTTAGGCTAAAGACTAAGGAGTGAAATTTTTGGGTTAAAAAAAAGGTGGGAAACTTTAGGGGTTTTAATGTGTATTTCCAAATTCTCTTTGGGGAAAGCTATACCAGTTTACTTTCCATTACCATGGTGGGTGACTGTTCACTTTTTGCATGCTTGCCATTAAAACAAAGAACTGAAAACTTAATGAGATATGCAGAATTGGTACTTGATATGATTTATGATTCTTAGCTATGTATACCTTTTATCATTTTGGCTATTTGCATCTTTTTCCTTAGTGAACTATTTATTTCCTTCTGCTTTTTTTTTCTCCTTAGGCTACATTAAAAAAAAAAAACTGGAAAAAAAGAACCTGCACAGATTCTTTATATTTAACCATTGCCAATATTTTTTTTTTTAAGATTTTACTTATTTATTTGACAGAGATCACAAGTAGGCAGAGAGGCCAGCAGAGAGGAAGGGAAGCAGGCTCCCCGATGAGCAGAGAACCTGATGCGGGGCTTGATCCCAGGACCCTGGGATCATGACCTGAGCTGAAGGCAGAGGCTTTAACCCACTGAGCCACCCAGGCGCCCCGATATTATTTTTTTAAGATTTTATTTATTGATTTGACAGAGAGAGATGACAGGTAGGCAGAGAGGCAGGTAGAGAGAGAGAAAGGGAAGCAGGCTCCCCGCTGAACAGAGAGCCCAATGCGAGACTTGATCCCAGGACCCTGAGCTCACGACCTGAGCTGAAGGCAGAGGCTTAACCCACTGAGCCACCCAGGCACCCCAGCCATTGCCAATATTAATTGCAAATGTTTTTTCCTGTTGTTTTCCTGTTAATTTTGTTCCATGATTTAAAAAAAAATAGTGCTATAGAGATATAAAACTTAAAATTCAAAGCTGTTGGGGCAGCTGCCTGGCTCAGTTGGTAGAATATGCAACTCCATCTCAGGGTTGTGAGTTTAAGCCTCACATTGGGTGTAGATATTACTTAAAATCTTAAAAAAAATAAAAAGGTGTTGATCTTTATCTTTGCCCTTTATTTAATTTATGTCAGGTGAATACATTCCCGTCCAGAGATCAGACACACATATTTACTTGTAGTTCCTTCTGGTTTCTCTTTTTGCTTTCTTTCTTTCTTTTATTTTTTTAATTAAAGATTTTATTTATTTGTCAGAGAGAGAGAGCGAGAGCGAGCACAGGCAGACAGAGTGGCAGGCAGAAGCAGAGGGAGAAGCAGGCTCCCCGCCGAGCAAGGAGCCCGATGTGGGACTCGATCCCAGGACGCTGGGATCATGACCCAAGCCGAAGGCAGCCGCTTAACCAACCGAGCCACCCAGGCGTCCCTGCTTTCTTTTTGTTTGTGTGTGTAACTTTTAAATCAAAAGGGGAATTCCAGTCTTCAGTGTTTTGGTGAATGGTGTGAGGTGAGGATTTAAATAAATATTTCTGGGGTGCCTGGGTGGCTCAGTGGGTTAAGCCTCTGCCTTCGGCTCAGGTCATGACCCCAGGATCCTGGGATCAAGCCCCGCATCGGGCTCTCTGCTCAGCAGGGAACCTGCTTCCTCCTCTCTCTCTGCCTGCTTCTCTGCCTACTTGTGATCTCTTCTGTCAAATAAATAAATAAAATCTTAAAAATAAATAAATAAATAAATATTTCTTCCCCAAATAACCAAATAGTTTTCTTAGGATGATCCATCCCTTCCCCATGGTATGTGATTTTTCAAAGTGATCTTGTCGTCTTTTTCTTCAGGCGTCTTGCAGCCCTGCAGAAGAGAAGAGAACTTCGAGCAGCTGGCATAGAAATTCAGAAGAAGAGAAAAAAGAAGAGAGGAGTTGATTATAATGCTGAAATTCCATTTGAAAAAAAGCCTGCTCTTGGTTTTTATGATACTTCTGAGGAAAACTACCAGGCTCTTGATGCAGATTTCAGAAAATTAAGACAACAGGATCTTGATGGGGAACTAAGATCGTAAGTTGCCTTTCTGAATTTGAAAATGAAAAAGTATAGTAGGAATTTTACAGAGGGCCATGCATTGTCCTTGTCAGAGCCAGATTTTTATGGTTCAGGACAATGTGGCCTACATAGTGTTTTTATTTATTTACTGTGTTCACCTTTCTGAGAAAACCAGTGACCCTTGCTGTCATATTTTTGGCGGAGAAGGCTGTTTGGCTCTCTTGAAATGTCAGCATTTGGCTCTTAATGTACTGTCTGCTCACTGAGTCACCATCTTAACATTTATGTACATTTGTGAACAGGTTAGTTATTTTACTAATGGCCTGAGGAATTTGTCAAAATCTGGTATGGTTCTTTTTGTCTTTTCTAGTGAAAATTCTATCTTGTTTTCCTTAGAATTAAAAAAAGAGAGTTACTGATGCATACCTAAATCTTTTTAACTAATGGGGATAAATGTATTTATAAAATGTCAAAAGGGTGCAGAGGATTTTGCCCATTTTTAGGGATTTTTAGGGTTTCTCCATTCTTGCATCTGAATATTATAGGGAGAACCTTTTCTGATTGTCAGAGAGTTTTAGTTTTCTACTCCTTCACTGACCTTCCATTTTTATTGACATGAATTGGTACTAAATGACAGTTGTTAGGCACTGTGAAACAGGATTTTCTTGGATGTATTCCATTATATTTATTTCTCACATTAAGACGTTGTTTTAGGTAACCTGTGCAAATGAAGAGGTTGAAGTGGGAACAGATCATCTGGAAGGGGCAGGCTAGGGAGGGAAGGGGAAGAGGCTGCCATGCAGACTGGGAAGGGGCATTCTGAGAGCTTTCAAAGGTGGCCTTGAGCCTGGTGTTTATAACCAATTGTCAGGGCTTAAATATCCTTTAAAAAAATTTGCGAGTTAAAAAGAATCATAATGAAAAAGAAAGAATCATAACAAACAATTGAAGAACAGATCTTTATTTATTTTTAAAAATTTATTTATTTATTTGACAGAGAGAGATCACAAGTAGGCAGAGAGGCAGGCAGAGAAAGAGGGGGAAGCAGGCTCCCCGCTGAGCATAGAGCCTGATGCGGGATTGATCCCAGGACCCTGAGATCATGATCTGAGCCGAAGGCAGAGGCTTTAACCCACTGAGCCACCCAGGCTCCCCAAAGAACAGATTTTTAAAGATTTTGTTTATTTGAGAGAGAGTGGGAGCAGGAACCAAGGGAGAGGGACAAGCAGACTACCCAATGAGTGTGGAGCCCTCTGAGGGGCTTGATCCTGTAACCCTGAGATCATGACCTGAACTGAAATCGAGTCAGATGCTCAACTCACTGTACCACCCAGGTGCCCCAAAGAACAGTTTTAAAGAGAAATGTAAAAATTCAGTGTTTTAATCCTATCCTGTTCATATAATTATTTCCCATTTTGTATGCTTGTAACCTTCATTTTTGTATGCGTACACACGTACTTTTATAAGAATATTATCATGATGTAGGAGTAGTTTTGTTTTTTGTTTTGAAATTACACATAACATTTTTTTTTAAAAGATTTTTTATTTATTTGTTAGAGAGCGAGCGAGCGAGCACAGGCAGACAGAGTGGCAGGCAGAAGCAGAGGGAGAAGCAGGCTCCCTGCCGAGCAAGGAGCCCGATGTGGGACTCGATCCCAGGACGCTGGGATCATGACCTGAGCCGAAGGCAGCGGCTTAACCAACTGAGCCACCCAGGCGTCCCTACACATAACATTTTGCTTATCATCATAGTCTTGTATAGGCTTAATGTTTGGTACCTGATTTACTTAGTACTATATCTTGTTTTCTTAATAATTGTGTTTCAATTCTCAGTCACATTCCTTTTGAATATAGTGGGTAAGTGATGGTATAGGGCACAGCTTAATGTGTTTTTTTGTCTTTTTACCTGTAATTTTCTTAGGAATGGGATTATTTTGTTCAATACTCCTTTCAATAAGTGTAAATATTTATATGGCTTTTGCTGTTATTGATTATATGTAACTTTACAAAATCTCTTACCTACTTTGATTCATGACAGTGAAAAAGAAGGAAGAGACAGAAAAAAAGACAAGCAACATTTGAAAAGGAAAAAAGAATCTGATTTACCATCAGCCATTCTTCAGACTAGTGGTGTTTCTGAATTTACTAAAAAGAGAAGCAAACTAGTACTTCCTGCCCCTCAGGTAATCGGTTAAAGCAGTTTTTCATTGTGTGAACTCATATCTTTATTATTTATTTAGTAAATGTATGAGGGTTTATGTGCCAGGTTTTTCCTAGGGTTGGGTGCCCTTAAGAAGTTAACAGTGTAAGAGGTGAAGCACATAAAAATAAGTTATTATGATATAGTATGATAAGAAAGTAACAATTTTTCTGTATAAATTATTATATCAGGCCTTAAACTGTTCTTGTGATGGTTTAGTAAGTAATTGTCTTAACAATTTGCAAAGAGGTTAGCGCTCCCAGCCTCTTATTATAGCTCACTAGTGTAAAGGTGATATTTGGCTTTGTGGACTTTAGGCTGCTTTCTTTGTTAAAGATTTTATTAATTTGAGAGAAAGAGAGCATGTGCTCATGTGAGCATGAGTTGGGGGAGGGGCAGAGTGGGAGGTAGAGGGGCAAGCAGATTCTGCTGAGCACAGAGGCCAATATGGTGCTCTTTCTCACAACCCTGAGATCATGACCTGAACTGATACCAAGAGTTGGAGGCCTAACCAATTGTGGCACTCAGGCACCGGCACTCAGGCACCCCCCCCCTTTTTTTAAGGTAGGCTCCAGTGCTGGGCTTGAACTCATGGCACTCAGATGAAGAGCTGAGCTGAGATTAAGAGTCAGGTCCTTAACCATGTAGCCACTCAGGCATGCCTAGGATGCTTTCTTATAGGGAGTGTTTTATTGTGTCATACTTTTCTTTTTGGGACAACACTGTGAAAATTAATGTGGGAGCTGTGGCGAAGAGAGAAAGAAACATACCCTCATTCAGCTTATCCAGACTCTCTTCCTTTAACTTCATTATAGTTGATCAAAACTATGGGAGTTTTGAATGAGCTCTTGTTTTATTTTGAGTTGTACAGCACTGTAGAATTGGGTGGTTTAATGGAGCACAGGGATGGAGCTAGGGGGATGGAAGAGCTTTCTCCAGATGATGTGCTGGCTGCGTCTACATGAAATTCTTGGGTATAAACATGACATAAGTTTTTCAGATGCTGCCATTCCAACTAGTGATAATTTTTATTTATTTATTTTTATTTTTTATTTTTTAAAGATTTTATTTATTTATTTGACAGAGATCACAAGTAGGCAGAGAGGCAGGCAGAGAGAGAGAGATGGGGAAGCAGGCTCCCTGTCAAGCAGAGAGCCCGAGGCAGGACTTGATCCCAGGACCCTGGGATCATGATCTGATCCAAACGCAGAGGCTTAACCCACTGAGTCACCCAGGCGCCCCTAGTGATACTTTTTAAATTAAGAGTTTGCCTATAACTTTTTTTCTTAATTCTCCTTAGGGTGTTTATTTTTGTAAAATTACTAAGATAATGCTTTTAGATTTTTTTCTCTGGGATCTTGTGGCTCAGGGGACTCTGATTTTTTTTTTTTAAGATTTTATTTATTTGACACAGAGTGGGTGGGGGAGAGAGCAGGCCCAAGCAGAAGAAGCGCAGGCAGAGAGAGAGAGAGAGAGAAGCAGGCTCTCTGCTGAGCAAGGATCCTGATGGGCTCATTCCCAGGACCCAGGCACCTGCTTAACTGACTGAGCCACCCAGGTGTCCCAGACTCTTTTATTTTATTTTATTATTTTTTCTTTTTTTAATTTTTTTTTAAAAGATTTTATTTATTTATTTGACAGATCACAAGTAGGCAGAGAGGCAGAGAGAGAGGGGGAAGCAGGCTCCCTGCCAAGCAGAGAGCCCGATGCGGGGCTCGATCCCAGGACCCTGAGACCATGACCCAAGCTGAAGGCAGAGGCTCTAACCCACTGAGCCATCCAGGCGCCCCCAGACTCTTTTATTTTAATTGGCTTTCATTCCACCCCTCCCTCTGATAGTTTTATACAAACATGAATCTCTTACATTCTTGGTTTATTAGTATGTTAGTTGTTTTGAAAGAATTTAATTATGGAAATATAAGACTTTGCAGCTTGATAGTATATCATATATGGAATTTTCCCCTATATTATATAGGGAAGACTTTTAAAAACTTTATCAGAGAAATTTCCAAATCGACAGTTAATGAAGAAAGTAGTACCCCTGTGTACTCATCACATAGCTTCAGCAGTTCATCTTTTTGGAATGTGGGAGTTTTAAGCTGTGTTATTCTCTGGCTAAAATATTGCTGCATGGGTGATAACTGTGTCTTTTTAGATTTCAGATGCAGAACTCCAGGAGGTTGTGAAAGTAGGCCAAGCAAGTGAAATTGCACGTCAGACTGCTGAGGAATCTGGCATAACGAACTCTGCCTCCAGTACTCTCTTGTCCGAGTACAATGTCACCAACAACAGCATTGCTCTTAGAACACCTCGCACACCAGCTTCCCAGGATAGAATTCTGCAGGTAAGCTGTCATGTAGTAGCATGAGCCTCTTACCTTTTAGTCCTTGAAAGTGTCAGAAGGAGAACGGTATGTGATTTGGTTTGTTTCTTTTAGGGTAAACGGTTTGAAACTGAGTCCTGAATGCATAGATTCTAGAGATTTTATTAGGGAAGTGAAATTAGCAGATGAATTAGGTGGTTTCATTTCTACATTTATTAATTCATAGGGTTGTTGTTTTTTTTCCCCCCCAAGCTCTTCATCCTTCATTAATCTTTAGTATCTGTTAATAAGGCACAGCATTTTAAAATTTCACATTGCCTAGCAATCCTAGAAAGCTGGTGTATGTAGTTTTTTTTTTTTTTAATTTTAGTTAACAGTTGGTATTGGTCTCAGGAGTTGTAATAGTGATTTTTATTTTTATTTTTTAAAGATTATTTATTTATTTTTTTTGACAGAGAGAGATCTCAAGTAGGCAGAGAGGCAGGCAGAGAGAGAGGAGGAAGCAGGCTCCCTGCTGAGCAGAGAACCCGATTCGGGGCTCGATCCCAGGACCCTGGGATTGTGACCTGAGCCGAAGGCAGAGGCCTTAACCCACTTAGCCACCCAGGCGCCCCTGTAATAGTGATTTTTAAAACTTCCTTTGATTTCTGTACTTAGCTTGGGACAGGCTGCCATCAGTACCATTTCCCTCTCTCTCCTAAACACATAAGGTATACAGCTCTGTGTGTTCTTAGGGAGTTTATATGTCAGAGAATAGGTAAGCCTAACAAAACACTTGATTACCCTTACATCTCATTTCCTCTTCTTTGATAGCCAGAAATAGAATTATTTATCTATTTATTTATTCATTCATTCATTTTTTAGACAGGGAGTCCATGCAAGTGGGGTATGTGGAGGGGCAGAGGGAGAGGGAGAGAGAATTCTGAGCCTGATGCAGGACTTGATCCCACGACCCTGAGATGATGACCTGATCTGAAATCAAGAGTCGGATGCCTAACTGACTGTGCCACCCAGGTGCCCCCAGAAATACAATGTTAAGGTCTTGATTTGGCGTCAGATTGTTCCTGTAAACTTACAAAGAGGAACGGTTGTGTTCCTAGAGGCACCAGTTGCAGCTGTTGGTTTTTAACCTTATTACTAAGACACTTCCAACTTACTGACTTATTTTTAGTTCTAGTCATATTTCCACTTGGGAATTTGAACATTTGGCTCTCACCCCCTCTTCCTCTACCATGCATATGCACTCTTTTTCCATGCCTTCATATTCCATTATAGTTATATCATAATTTTGGTTAGCTCTGTATCATGGTTTACTTTATGACTGTGTAAACCAAGTTCGTTGCTGAACCTACAAAGTGCCTAATAATTATTATACTGCTAATAATTATTATACATTATTATATTTTTCTTTGAGTTAATGGTTATTCAGATGCTGAGTTTTTTTGATTACTTAGCAGGAATTCAACTCTAGACTTGACACTATCTCTGTAAATTTCCTATAATCTGATCAAATTTAGATATTCTTAGCTTTTTGAAGAAGTCTTTCCCAGAATTTCTGAATGTTCTATTTTGGACTGATTACTCTTTAGATCTTGTTAACAGCTTATTCTCTTGATTCCTGGCACCCTAGAAAGTCCCTTGGATCGCCTTTTCCCTGGCTCCTATGCCTTTGGTTTTCTTGGTTTATGCCCTTGTTAGTGAAGCATTTCCTTTAGTAACTTTCTGAGGATGGGTTCATGGCAGATGGAATTTTTAAGACCTTGCATATCTGTAAATTATGTTCTATCCTCTTAACTGATTGATAGTATAACTGGGTGTAGAATTCCAGATTGAAATCTTTTTTTCTTTTTTCCCCCTTTTTAAGTAAGCTCTATACCCAGTGTGGGGCTTGAACTCATGACCCTGAGATCAAGAGCTACTGTGCTCCACTGATTGAGTCAACCAGGCACTCCCAGATTGAAGTGGTTTTTATTTACAGTTTTGAAGGCAGTGCTCCTGTATCTTCTGGGCTTCTATTACAGCTTTTGAGATCACCTGTGTCATTTAGGTTGTTAATAGCAAACCCCTTTTTCTCTTCCTCTGGAAGCTTGTATGATCATCTCTTTTTCATATGCATATTTCTTGGTGTGGGTCTGTTTTCAATCACTGTGCTAGGTACTTAGTGGATCTTTTCATTCATGGCCTTTGATTCTGGGACATTATTTTGAAAATTTTTGTTTCCTCCTTTCCTTGGTATTTTCCTTTTTATGAACCTTAAATTTTCTTATTCCTCTTTGGTTTTCTGTTTTAATGGACCTTTTGATTTATTGTTAGATTTTCTGCATTTTATCTTTGTTCAGGTTTTGAATTTTTACTATTACATTTTAGTTTCTAAGAGCTCTCTATTAAATGAATATTTTGTTTTCTTACTTTGAGGCTATTAATGATGATTTTGTTTTTGTAAGTTTTCTTTTCCCTGAATAGTATTTAAGTTTCTTGGTCTTCTGTTTTTCATATTGGATGTTTTCTCAAATATCTTTTAATCTTTCGCTTTCTGCCTATATCTAAGGGTTAAGGGCAGGGCAATTAAATGTAGACTAGAATCTCCTTGGGTATGGGTAAGGCCTCCTTGATTCCAGGCTGAACTGGCTAGGGGAGTTTCATTGGCAAAATCTGTTTTCTTTTTTTTTTTAAGATTTATTTATTTGTTTTAGAGAGAGAGCTCACATGCACAGGGGGAGGAGCAAAGGGAGAGGGAGAGAATCTCAAGCAGATTTCCTCCTGAGCATGGAACCTGATCGGGGGCTTAGTCTCATGACCCTGAGATCATGACCTGAGCCAAAATCAAGAGTTGGATGCCCAACCAAACTGAGCCACCCAGGTGCCCATCATTGGCAAGTTCTTGATGTCAGTATTTCTACATCTTTTCTTTTGGATTAGATTCCTGAGAGAAGTGGTTTCGGTCTCCTGCCCAGAGGTATAAAGCTGGCCAGCCTTTTTGAGAGCCTAGTTGAGGGAAAGTGTTCTTTATTTTGACTAGCAAAAAGAACACACACAGGGCCTTGGTAATGTGAAATTCATGTTTTTTTTTCCATGAGTATGAACAACAGAGTAATGGAATAAGCCTGGCTCTCGTTATCTTCATTTTGCCTTAAAACTTATAGGCTTAAAACATTTCATTGTACTAATGGTCTCTGCTGGTCAGGAATTTGGACAGGGCACAGAAAGAATGGCTTATCTCGGGGTGCCTGGGTGGCTCAGAGGGTTGGGCCTCTGCCTTCTGCTCAGGTCGTGATCTCAGGGTCCCTGGATTGAGCCCCGTGTTGGGCTCTCTGCTCAGCAGGGAGCCTGCTTCCCCCTCTCTCTCTGCTTACTTGTGATCTCTCTCTCTGTGTCAAATAAGTAAATAAAATGTTTTAAAAAAAAGAATGGCTTATCTCTGTTCTGTGATGTCTAGGGCCTCAGCTAGAAGACTCAACATTTGGGGGTGTCTTGACACATAGGGGCTTGAATCATCTTTCTGTGTCTGGTGGTTGATGCTGGGTATGGGTTGGGTCCTCACCTGGGAATGGGGAGTAAATCTACCTGTGGCCTCTCTGTGGCTTGGGCTTTCTTTCAGCATGTGGCCTCAGAATAGTTGAACTTCTCCCATGGTGTCTCTAGGCTCCAGTGGGGATGTTGTAGAATGTGCTGGAAAGCTGTGTTTTTGCTTACTCTGCCTTGGCAATATAGCAGTGTCACTTTGTTGCATTTTGTTAGTTACAGGTAATTCACAAGGCTACCTGGATTCAAAAGGAGGGACATAGATCCTGCCTCTTGATGGGAGACATATCAAGGTTGGATCATAAGAAGAGCACAAGAGATGAGAGATAGGCTGTGACTATCTTGAAAAATGTAGTCTCTCACAGGGCTGGAGTTGGGGATAAGGAGATTGTGGGTGTAGTGATCGTATTGAGTGTAGAGTTGTGGTAGAGGGGCTCAAGAGCATTGTCAGACTTGCCTAAAGAGAACAGCAAGACTTCAGAAAGGAACCTGCTCTCAAGAGTTTTCTCAGGAAGTGGATTGGCCAGTTATTGGTATCTTAATTTCTCAGTAGAAGAAACTGAGACTCAGGGGCTAATGAAGACTAAGTAGAGTTCGTGATAAAGCCAGACTAAAATCTGGGTATTCTGGGGATGCCTGGTGGCTCAGTCAGTTAAATGTCTCATTTTTTATTTTGGCTCAGGTCATGATCTCAGGGTCATGAGGTTGAGTCCTGTGTTGAGCTCTGTGTGGAGTGTGGAGCCTGCCTAAGATTCTTTCTCTCTTCCTTTGTCCTGACCCACCTCCCCTGTTCACCCGTGTGTGCATGCTCGTGTGCTCATGCGCTCTTTCTCACTCTCTCTAAAAAAAAATCTGGGTGTTCTGACATTTAGCCTTGGCTCACATTGGGAAATTTGAATTCTTAGTTCTTTATGATTGTAAAGAGATTTGGCACAGGTGATAAAGCTTTTTTGGGTCATGATAATTTCATTTCAAAATATTTCTTGACATTTTAAACTTCATTCCAAAACCTCTGACATGCTGTGTTAGACTGACAGAGGAATGGAGGTATTGAATTCTGCCATGGCCCAGAGTTCCTTTTCTCTCTTGGTGTTCATTAAGATAACGTGTAAGAGGGCGCCTGGGTGGCTCAGTTGGTTAAGCAACTGCCTTCAGCTCAGGTCATGATCGCGGAGTCCCGGCATCGAGTCCCGCAGCTCCCAGCTCCACGGGGAGTCTGCTTCTCCCTCTGACTTTCTCTCTCATGCTCTCTCTCACTCTTTCTCTCTCTGAAATAAATAAATAAAATCTTAAAAAAAAAAAAAGATAACGTATAAGAATTCTGTCTCCTTTGAGATTTATGTCATAGGACCAGAAGAGAGGATTCTGCTATTCTGCCTGAACTTTTAAAACACACTTCTTTATCTTCTTGTTTATCAGGAAGCTCAGAATCTCATGGCTCTGACCAATGTGGACACCCCATTAAAAGGTGGACTTAACACACCTTTGCATGAGAGTGACTTCTCAGGTGTGACACCACAGCGGCAGGTTGTACAGACCCCAAACACAGTTCTTTCTACCCCATTCAGGTACTGTGAATAAATTGTTTTTTTTTTCCTGTTTTAGGAAAACTGGAATCCAAGGGTTGGGCATATTTGCTTTAGTCATATTGATAGAGAATGGAAATAAGTGTTTAACTTGCCTTTTTGGTTTCTTCTCACTCATAGGAGTAAATAACATAATAATATCCGGGAATTGGTTAAAACTATCTGGAACTTATTTTTTATTTCAGAGTTTCTGATGTTGTCACCTTGTTTCTGAATTCATTTTATCTGATTTCAAAGGACGAATCAGTCCGCTGTTCATGATCATTTGTTGAATTTTATGAAAATTGTAGTCCTTTATCTGTATATTACTACTGCTTTTCTACCAGCACTTTATTATGAAAATTTCTAACATTCAGAGAGGTTAAAAGAGTAGGAAAACAAACATCTAGATTACTTACCACCTAGATTCTGCAGTTGTTAACATCTTACTATGTTTGCTTTATCATATATCTATCCGTAAGTCCATCCAATTTTTAAATGCATTTCAAAGTAAGTTGCAGGTTTCTGTGCCTTTCACTTCTACCACTGTCTTGTGCATATCATTAACTAGAGGTCAGAGTCAGTCTTTGTTTACAATTTTTGTTTTGTTTAAAGTTACTGGTTTTTTTTTTAAGATTTTATTTATTTATTTGACAGAGAGAGAGATCACAAGTAGACAGAGAGAGAGAGAGAGAGTAGCAGGCTCCCTGCTGAGCAGAGAGCCCGCTGCGGGGCTCGATCCCAGGACCCTGAGATCGTGACCTGAGCCGAAGGCAGAGGGGCTTAACCCACTGAGCCACCCAGGTGCTCCAAGTTACTGTTTTTTAAGAAGAATTTTTAAGATAAAAATGCTGTAGAAGCAAGTTATATTAAAATGAACTCAGATTTTTTTTTTTTTTAAAGATTATATTTATTTATTTGTTAGAGAGAGAGCAAGCACAGGCAGACAGAGTGGTAGGCAGAGGCAGAGGGAGAAGCAGGCTCCCTGCCGAGCAAGGAGCCCGATGTGGGACTCGATCCCAGGACGCTGGGATCATGACCTGAGCCGAAGGCAGCCGCTTAACCAACTGAGCCACCCAGGTGTCCCGAACTCTGAGCTTTTAAGGTTGGAAATCTTTGGGCTTTACTTGTAATTTTCAGTGTTAGGGTAAGTCCTCCTCCTGGTTGTTTGGTATAGGAAGCATCTCAGACTGCTATAGCTGTACCTGACAGCAGGATTGAGAAGCATCAGCAGCCAAATCCTTAAATGATATTTAATACTTTTGCAAGGCTTGTAAGAGAGCCTAATCCCTCTTTTTCTGTGTATGTCTTGTCTCAACTAGACTATAAGCTCCTTTGGGATAGGGACCGTGTCCTATGATAATACCCCACCTCACCTTTGGGAACACCTGTCTGGCAGCGCCACTTGTCTGCAGCAGAGCCAAGAAACAGGAAATAAGCAACAACAACAACAACGAAATACTTTGATCAATTAAAATATAAGTTGCAGAGTCTGTGGACTTTAATCCTAAGAGAATCTCTGTCCTCACTCGGTATATATACACCTGGTGTTTGGTTTCCAAACAAAATGTAAAGGGAGAAACTATCACGCACACCCATGATAGTGGTGCTCTAGCCAGCAGACCCTGGTGGTGAGGGGCAAATGATAAGATGGAGACCCTGAACTCAAAAAGAGTTTCCTGGGGGTGTTTGAGCATGGTGGCTGATGTCCATGTTCTTAGCCACCCTGCAATGTGCCAAGGACAGGTTGAAATAATGTTTGGTAGGCCTAGTTCAGCAGGGCAAGAGAGTGTCAAATGTTATAACTCGAGTCATTGAAGTGAAAAGATGAGGTGTGAATACTAAGCTGCTAGAATTAAACCTGTATTTTAACCTAGAGAGCTAACTTAAAACCAGGTAGGGAGACAAAATTTCTGTGATCTTTGTTTCTTTTATGCTTTCACATTATTTTCACATAAAATAGTTTATGTTAAAAACATTTGAAAGCATAATCCAGATAAAATTGGCACTTTTATTAATTGGAATTTCTGCCTTTCTAGGACTCCATCTCATGGATCTGAAGGATTGACTCCCCGCAGTGGGACAACTCCCAAACCAGTTATTAACTCTACCCCTGGTAGAACGCCTCTTCGAGACAAGTTAAACATTAATCCTGAGGATGGAATGGCAGACTACAGTGACCCCTCTTACGTGAAGCAGATGGTACATGTCAATTCCCTTTTAATACTCTTTTTAAAAAAAAACTGTTCTGTCTCATGGGTGCCGTATTAAAATATTTCCCCTTGTTGGTGCATATTGCATACACCTTAAGAAACTGTACAGCTGCGGATGCCAGAAAAGAATGATTGGAGGACGTGAGGAGGAGATCCTTTTGGTTTCATAAGCCTACTTATTTGTAATATGTTTGTGAATATTGATTATGCTGATAGTAATGCTCCTTGTATCTCATATGGTTTTATTTATCATTTAATGACTAGATAGTTAAATTACTTTCTTGAATGATACTTTTTTTTCTATTCCTTTAAAATAAAATTTGAGTTTGGAACATCTCATAAATTAGGTTTTGAACCTTGATTCCTCTGTTTGCTCTATATTTTTGGAAGAAGAGTCTAGATCTCAAAGTTAAGTTGATGTTTATTGCTTATTGTAGTGAAGTTTTCCTTTGTGTAATTTTGCAAACTGATCTAGACAGCTAATTATAAAAGCCACAGTTTTATTTCTACCCTTGTTACTGCTTTTAGTTTGTCACTATTGGATCCTTTTAATGTGATGCCACAGAAAATCATTGTGAGTTTTCTTTTAACGAGTTCCAACTTCATTGGCCTATTTTCACTTTACAAATTTAATTCTAACTTGATGTATAGATTTGGTTAGTTTAGAATTTTTTTGATGCCCAAGTTGATATTAACTAATGTCAACTGTGAATGGCTAAATGACAGCTAACCAAATGAAGAATGTAATGTGTGCAAAGCTCTGATCTGGAGACTGGAAAGGATCTCAGGTTGAGTAAAGATGTCCTTTGTCTTAAGGAAGTTTATACTCTGGAGAGATTTGTGTACTAAACCAAGTCTGAAAATAATTATAACATAAGAACAGAATAAGCTTTCTGAGTAAAACCAACATACTTAGGGTGGCCAAAGAAAGAAATGATCACATTTGCTGGGTGGGCACTTGGAAAGCCTTCGTTGAGGGGGTATGCTCAGTAGATTGGGGGCTGTCTCAGATGGAGGCCATGATATGAGTAAGCATGGAGCATGTTTTGGACATAGCAGCTCATCAGGTCCTCACACCTACCATACATGTAATGCAGCTGTGGGGAATGACATTGGAAAGGTAAGCCAAGGACGTACTGGGGAAAACTTTGGGTACCAGGCAGTTTCTTTGGGGAAATGAAGACTGTTTTCTTTGGCCATTATATGATCTAGTAATTCCTTCCTCCTTTTCTCCCTTCCTCCCTTCCCTTTCCTTCCTTTCTCCTGCCCTCCTTCCCTCCTTCCTTGCCCACCATGGGGTTTGAACTCAAAACCCTGAGGTCAGGAGTTGCGTGCTCTACTGACTGAGCCAGCCAGGTATCCTATGATAATTCTATTAAAAATAAACACACACAAAAATTCAAGTATTTTTTTCAGATTAGGTTTTATTAGTCCAAGGACAAATTGATTTTTGAACTACTTCTTTTCATTTGCTGTTACATTTCAGTGTCAGAAATGTTTTCCTTAAATAGAAATCTGAAAGGATTTTTCTCTCCCTACAGAGGTAATTCCCAAACCTTCTGTTAGAATATCCAGAGTAATTGTATTGATCACAAATCAGAGTTTTTAATCTTAATTTAGAGAAGAAAGTGAGATAGGAATCAAGCAAAAAACTTGTCTCAGCTCTGAAGTTAGGGATCATTTTTCTAGAATCGAAATAGGCTAATTCTTTTTCAGAAACTCTTAAAGAATATTGGTTGAATTCTTAATGTGTGTGAATTGAGAAGGACCAATTATTTTCTACAGGAAAGAGAATCTCGTGAACATCTCCGTTTAGGGTTGTTGGGCCTTCCTGCCCCTAAGAATGACTTCGAAATTGTTCTGCCAGAAAATGCTGAGAAGGAGCTGGAAGACCGTGAAATAGATGATACTTACATTGAAGATGCTGCCGATGTGGATGCACGCAAGCAGGTAGGTGATTGTGCTTGGAAGGAAGTATGAAATTGCTGAGTATGTCAGTGTCTGAAAGAGTAAAGAACGGTCATTAAATGTGTCAAGATCCCTACTTAAAAAAAAGTTTTTTCAGTATTTAAAAAGATTGCCCTGAAGTAAATTACTTACCATTGTTAATAATATAGTCATGTAATTAATACTATACTGAGAATATCTTTTTTTTTAAAAAGATTTTATTTATTTATTTATTTATTTGACAGAGAGAGAGAGAGAGAGAGAGAGATCACAAGTAGGCAGAGAGGCAGAGAGAGAGAGAGGAGGAAGCAGGCTCCCTGCTGAGCAGAGAGCCTGATATAGGGCTCGATCCCAGAACTCTGGGATCATGACTTGAGCTGAAGGCAGAGGCTTTAACCCACTGAGCCACCCAGGTGCCCTCGAGAATATCTTGATAGGCGTGCTTAAAATGTGTATCTATGTATGTATATGTGTATTTATATAATAATTTAAATATCATATCAGATTTATTATACCTCTTTAAAATACAGTCTTTTTTTTCTTAAAGATTTTATTTTTTTATTTAGAGAGTGAGTGTGCAAGCAGGGATGGAGAGGGAAATTTAGAGTGTGTCAAAATAATACTAGTAACATCTTGTACTGATACATCTTATCGTTAGTTACTTACTCATTTGCACATACCAGCCTGATGATGTAAATGGGATGGGTATTAGCTTCATTTTAGAAGTAAGGAAATAAGCTCAGGTTAATTAACTTTCCCAGCTTTCATGTTTGGAAAGTGGTGAATCTTGAACTCACACTGAGGTCATTTTGGGAATTCTTGCTGCAGTCCATGTCAGGATAATTTTAGAAATTGAGTAATTTTATGGGACTGAAGTGTGAATAGCATCAATACAAATATATTTTAGAAATCACCTGAATGTGCTTTTTGGTGGGTAATACAGGGTAGTACTTTTTGTCTTTAGTTCTTTTAGTTACTTTGCCCTATATTTACTCTTTGAAATGCTGTGAAATTCTAATGTGTTAACTCACATTATTCATGATTTAAGAATCGGGAAACAACACATTCATTGGCTGGGCTTTTTAAATTAAAAATCAGTAACTTTTGGGGTAGAAGTGAGGGTTGTATTGCAGGAGGAACAACTGAGAATCTTTTCTAAGTTTAGGATTCTAATTTATTTTAATTTTTAAATTTAAAAGAAGTTTAATTTTCAAATTTAAAACAATATTTAAAACAAATTAAATTTAATTTTTAAATTTAAAACAATAAAACAATTCCCATATAGTTAACATACAGTGTAATATTAATTTCAGGTGTGTAATGTCATGATTCAACACTTTCATACAACACCCAGTGCTCATCATGACAAGTGCCCTCCTTCGTCCTGTTACCTATTTCACCCACCCCCCACCCAGCTGCCTTCTGGTAACCATCAGTTCTCTGTAGTTAAGAGTCTGTTTCTTGGTTTCTTTCTTTTTTTCCTTTTGCCTGTTTTATTTCTTAAATTCTATATACGAGTGAAATCATGTGGTATTTGCCTTTCTCTGACTGACTTATTTCACTTAGCATAATACTCTCTAGCTCCACCCATGTTATTGCAGATGGCAAGATTTCATTCTTTTCTATGGCTAAAGACCGAATAATACTCCACTGTAGTGTGTGGGTGTATATTAGGTCTTCTCTATCACACATGTGCACACACACATACAGATATGTATATACACACAAACATATGCCACATCTTTATCCATTCAGCTGTCCATGGATAGCTGCTTCTCTAATTTGGCTATTGTAAATAATGCTGCTCTAAACATAAGAATGCATGTATGCCTTTGAATTAATGTTTTTATGTTTTTTTGTGTGTAAATGCCCAGAAGTGTGATTGCTGGATCATAGGGCAGTTCTATTTTTAACTTTTTGAGGAACTTCCCATACTTTTTTTCCTGAGTGGCTGTACCAGTTTGCATTCCTGCTGACAGTATAGAAGGGTTCCTTTTTCTCCACATCCTTGCTAACACTTGTTTCTTGTGTGTTTTTTTTTTCTTTAAGATTTTATTTATTTATTTATTTGTCAGAGAGAGAGAGAGAGAGAGAGAGAGCACACAAGCAGGCACAGAGGCAGGCAGAGGTAGAGAGAGAGGCAGGCTCCCTGCCAAGCAAGGAGCCCGATGCGGGACTCGATCCCAGGACCCTGGGATCATGACCTGAGCCTAAGGCAGCGGCTTAACCCACTGAGCCACCCAGGTGTCCCGTGTTTTTGATTTTAGCCTTTCTGACAGGTGTGAGATGATATCACATTGTAGCTTTTCAAAAATTTTTTTAAAGTAGGCTCCATACCCAGTGTGGTGCTTGAACTCACAACCCTGAAAACAAGAGTCAAATGCTCTACATACTGAACCAGCTAGGTGCCCCTATCTCATAGTACTTTTGATTTGCATTGCCCTGATGATGAGAGATGTTGAGCATCTTTTCATGTGTCCATTAGCCATCTGGATGTCATCTTACAGAAGTGTCTTCTGCCCATTTTTTTTTCTTCTGCCCATGTTTTAATTGAACCATTTGTATTTTGATGTTGAGTTGTGTAGGCTCTTTATATATTTTGGATACTAACCCTTTTTTGGATATGTCATTTGCAAATATCTTCTCCCATTCAGTAAGTTACATTTTAGTTTTTTTTTTTTTTAAGTTTTATTTATTTATTTGTTAGAGCGAGTGAGCGAGCACAGGCAGACAGAGTGGCAGGCAGAGGCAGAGGGAGAAGCAGGCTCCCTGCCAAGCAAGGAGCCCGATGTGGGACTCGATCCCAGGATGCTGGGATCATGACCTGAGCCGAAGGCAGCTGCTTAACCAACTGAGCCACTCAGGAGTCCCTGCCTTTTAGTTTTTATTGATCATTCCTTCAGTGTGCAGAAGCTTTTAATTTTGATGTAACTCCCACATTTTATTTTTGCTTCTTTTTCCTTGCCTCAGGAGGCATATCTAGAAAATGTTGCTACAGCTGATGTTAGGAACATTATTGCCTGTGCTCTTTTCTAGGGTTCTTTTTTTCTAGGATTTTTATTAGGATTCCAATTTAAACAAGAAAAGAATGACTATCTGATGGATGGAGCCATGTAAGCTTGGAGAATGCTCTAGTAGCTGTTGGCAGTCCTTAGTTTGTATTGTAATGAGAGAATGAATAGACTGATTTCTATTGCCTTATATTGTCTTTCTACAAACTTCCATGGATTTCTACAGCATTAGCTCTTGAGCATACATGTTCTTACAGATTAAAGTGTTTTCAGCTTTATTGAAATGTGGCAAATACTGCATGGCTGTAATAATGGATATAACAATTTTTTAAGGCTATACGAGAGGCAGAGCGTGTAAAGGAAATGAAACGAATGCACAAAGCTGTCCAGAAAGATCTGCCAAGACCATCAGAAGTAAGTGTTAGAAGATTTAAGTTTCTTCTTATATGATTGATGTTTTTAGATCATTCATAAAGTCTGTGAAACATAATTTTATCTCTCTGAAATATAGTAAAGCAGTTCCCAGATTTAATCTCTAAAATGTTTCACTGGTACAAATAAGAGTTTAGAAGGAAAAAAGAGTTTCTTGTAAAAGTGTAAAACTGCTGTTTAATTCATGCTAGAACAAGTAATAACATCAGTATTGCAGTGATATGTTTGGTGATTATGCTTGTTTTAAAATTTTAGGTTAATGAAACCATTCTAAGACCTCTAAATGTAGAACCACCTCTAACAGATTTACAAAAAAGTGAAGAACTAATCAAAAAAGAAATGATCACAATGCTTCATTATGACCTTCTACATCACCCTTATGAACCATCTGGAAATAAAAAAGGAAAGACTGTAGGATTTGGTACTAATAATTCAGAACACATTGCCTATCTGGAACATAACCCTTATGAAAAATTCTCCAAAGAAGAGCTGAAAAAGGTATGATTCAGTAGGAGTATTTCGGTCTCGATTCAAGTATTTATTAAGTAATCGTGTATCATGGACGAGCGTGAGCTTATTTTCTCTTGCTGATAGTCATAAATGAATTATGTGATTAAGAGATAAATGTTCATCCTAAGTGTTAGGAAGAAGACATACTTTACCACACCCCCTCCCCTTCTGTGACAGAGCTTCTTCAGTTGATCACTGGCTTAGGCGGCAAAGTGTTTTTGTTTTATTGGTGTATGTCTGATGGATAGTTGCTGTGATTGCCATTTCCTGTGTTTAACTCTGCTACTTCTGAGTAGAATTGAATACCTTTAATACTTAAACCTCATTTATTTAGATTAATATGAAAAGCAAGCATATATTAAAAATGTTTCTTTCACCTAGTCACCAGAGAAAGGAAATACTGTTTACTGAATTTATTCCCCTCACAGGATTTCCCACTGTCCTTTTGCATAAGTAAATACAGAAACGTTTTCTTGTATGAAGTCTGTCCTGTCTCTTTCTCCATATGCATTTGATTATTTCTGCTTTGACAGAGCGAACAGCTGTGATTGTGAATAGAAATCTGTTCATGGTATGAGAAAATACAGTTGGTGCGGTAGTTGAAAGCGGACTGGTCATTAGCTTTACTCTTTTTTCTGTAGGCCTTAGCCCTTAAGGGCAGTGACAGACCTGTTGATTGGTATGGGCTATTGTGCACTTGGGAGAAAACCCGTAAGATAGCTTTTTTCTATCTTCTCTTCTGTGCTTTTGCTCTGCCTTTTTCTTACTTTCCATTTTCCTTGTTGCAAAAGTAATAATGTGTTTATTTAAGGATTTTTAGAAAATGAGAAAAGGAGAGTTTAGATTTATATTTAAACAGTTTGTCCCTGATTTCCGAGTGAGTCTCAGTTACTCTTTTTTAGTAAGTATGATGGGAAACTGACATCTGTTGAGGGCCTGTGCTTGTGGCAAGCACATTTAATCATCGGACTGAGGTTGAGAATTACACTCTGAACTCCATACTTGAACAGTCTCCTCTTTTTAGAGTGAAAATAGGGGGAGATGGGATTTAGGAATTTACTGTATGTGTGGAAACCTGAAATATGGATCATGTTGTAATCTATTTTTGCCCAACAGAAGGTTCTATGGGTGTAGATTCTAATAAAATTTTTGGAAAATAATAATTGTAGGTAGTGCTTTTGGATTATTTGAAACCATTACAGAGTAGTTTGAATATTCTTTTATATTTTATGTATGTATTTATATTTCTCTGTGTTCCTGAAAGAATTTAAAGCAGTTGTTTACTTAGCATATTCTTTATGGGGAATTTAAAGATAACTTAGTCATACTCTCTTCTAATAATTTTTTTTAAAGACTTTATTTATTTCAGAGAGAGTGAGAGAGAGCACGAGAGGGGAGAAGGTCAGAGGGGGAAGCAGACTCCCTGTGGAGCAGGGAGCCCAATGCGCACTTGATTCCGGGATTCTGGGATCATGACCTTAGCTGATGGCAGTTGCTTAACCAACTGAGTCACCCAGGTGCCCAGAGATAACTCGTTTAAAGTAAAGGCTCCCTCTCTCTTCTAATAATTACAGGAGGTGAATTTGTAAATTTTTATTATGTACAGTTTGGGAGTGAAATACCATTTCTGTTATGAAAGTGTCAGATTTTCATTAAGGATGTTAAAATTGGTTTGTTTTCATTATTTCCCCTCAGAGATACTGTTTTATTTATTTATTTTTTTAAAAAGATTTTGTTTATTTGACAGAGCGAGAAAGCACAAGCAGGGGGATCAGCAGAGGGAGAAGGGGAGTCAGGCTCCTCACGGAGCAGGTGGGAGCCAATGAGGGACTTGATCCCCAGACTCTGGGATCATGATCCAAGCCTAAGGCAGATGCTTAACTGACTGAGCCACCCAGGTGCCCAGAGATAACTCGTTTAAAGTATCTAGTCTTTATCTTCTATAGACATTATTTTCCATTGTTTAAAGTTTTTTGTATTTGATTTTATGTATTTTGACTTTATGTATTTTGGTCTGTCTTATTTTCTGACATATGAGAATGATTGGAAGCTTTCTTTAAGGCACAAAAAAATTGCCAGTTTTGAGCCATGAAGCAAAGCGCTGGAAAAAGTTCATGTGGTATGCTCATGGAGTCATTGTGTCTGATGTTGGTCTAGGCTGTTTATGTATATTGTATTACTTAATCCTAATAACACACATGTTAGGTAGGTATGATCTTCATTTTACAGATGAGAAATGGGCTCAGAGATGTTAAGTTCAGACAGCTCCTTAAATGGAAGGTATGATTTGTATCCAGGCCTGTCCCACTCTATCTCCCTCATTCTGTCATCTTTTTTTTTTTTTTTAAAGATTTTATTTATTTATTTATTTGACAGAGAGAGAGAGAGAGAGAGAGAGAGATATCACAAGTGGGCAGGGCAGCAGGCAGAGAATGAGGGGAAAGCAGGCACCCTGCCGAGCAGAGAGCCCGATGTGGGGCTCGATCCCAGGACCCTGAGATCACAACCTGAGCCGAAAGCAGAGGCTTAACCCACTGAGCCACCCGCCCCCCCCCTTTTTTTAAATAAGCCCCATAGAATTACCTTTGGGTTAGAAATTGCTTTTATTTTACTTTTTTTTTTTTAAGATTTTATTTATTTATTTGACAGAGAGATAGCGAGAGAGGGAACACAAGCAGGGGGAGTGGGAGAGGGAGAAGCAGGTGTCCCACAGAGCAGGGAGCCCGATGTGGGGTTTGATCCCAGGACCCCGGGATCATGACCTGAGCGGAAGGCAGATGCTTAATGAATGAGCCACCCAGGTGCCCTCCCCCCGCCATTCTATCATTTAAACTTTCTTTAGTAATAAGCAAAAGCTAGTCTGTGATTCATTATTTTTTAATCTGTGCCCCCATCTCCTTCTCTGGCAATGTCAGGGGCATTTCATCAGATGAGAAAAAGGCATATATAAAAAATGTCTAGTTCTTCTTAACAACCCTGTGAACTCTAAAGTGTAGGGTGGGATTGGTAGAGTGAAGAAGCACAGCCAAGCATAGGTACCATTTGGCTTGGTCATGATTCTGCCTTGCCTTTCCTAGTGATATGTTTTTGAACAAGTTGCTTAATCTCTCTGAGCCTGTTTTATCACCTAATACCAGCTACTTTGTAAGCTGGTTGTGGTATTTGGAGATAATGTAGGTGAAACCTGTAAATGTTGCTGGCATATGGTAGACATCCAAGAAATGGTGGCTGTTATTACAATGACTGTAGGCAAAGGATGTTTATATTATTGGTGATACACGGACGCTTGACTTTTCACATCAGTCTGCACCAACTTACTGGCTTCTTAATTTATTTTGCTTAGGTATTGTTCCTCCCTTCCAAGAAAAAATAAAACCAACCAGTCAACCACACCTCCTTGCCTTTACCCGAAGAAAGAGGAAAAACTAGTTTTATAAAGCTCTCTCTTGATGGCAAGTTATTCTGGTACCCAAACTTACTGAAATTATTACTGCACACAGGCCCAGGATGTTCTGGTACAGGAGATGGAAGTGGTCAAACAAGGTATGAGCCATGGAGAACTCTCAAGTGAAGCTTACAACCAGGTGTGGGAAGAATGCTACAGTCAAGTTTTGTATCTTCCTGGGCAGAGCCGCTACACGCGGGCCAACCTAGCTAGCAAAAAGGACAGGATTGAGTCACTTGAAAAGAGGCTCGAGGTTGGTATCCTTTTAAAATTCTAATTTAAAGTGTACCTTGATTGATATAATGAACCAAATAATACCCCTGGAGACGGTTTCAGAACACTAGACCTGAGGTCTGAGATGATTATTGCTTTTGCAGTTTTTTTTTTTTTTTAGTCTATTTATTTGTTTTAGTAATCTTTATACTCACTGTGGAGCTGGAACTCATGACCCTGAGATCAAGAGTCGTATGCTCTTCTGACTGGGCCAGCCAGGTGCCCTTTGCTTTTGCAGTTCTTGAGGGAAAACTACACTGAAGTGTTTGATCTTCTTTGGCTTTTCATTGGTTTTCAGAATTGCTGGACTTTATGATAAAGAGTGCCCTCCAAGTTGATCACAGGTAAAACAGAGCCTTTTAAATGTGGGAGCAAGAAACAAGAAATATTAACTTCTCAGAACAGTATACATCAGTGCTAGAATAGGAGGAAGCTAGAATAAGGAGGGAGCTCAATGGTACCAAGAAGCTTTTTTTTTTTGCCTATAGCCAGTGGAGCATATTTATAAAAGTGTGGTTCCTTTCTGTTAATTCTTCAATTCCTTTGAATTTGTTACAAGAGAGCACCGAGCTGGATTAGACAATGGCTTCTGTGATTTTTTTCACATCTGAGGAAATATTGAAATGTACTAGATGGGAGTTTCATGGCATATGGTTTCTTAATATAGTCTGCGTGTTTTGAATTCCAGAATCTGTGTAGGCATTTTGCCAATGGCATGTAAATTGTGGTTTGTGGACCACTAGGCTGCTTTGTGGATTTTTAATGGTGGTCTTTAGAGATGTTTCTGAGGCCAGGATGGGATGGGGGAGCAAGGGGTGTTATAGGCAATTACATGCAGAAATAGTCTCAATTTCCTCTTATGTTATTACCAATTTTTTTTTATAGAAAGCAGTTTGGAAAATATTTTTATTTAGGGTTAAAATAAAAAATGGTAGTACCTATCACCTTGGCGTGGTTGGTGCTGTGTGGGGCTAGGGAAATGAACCTTAAAAAGCATTCTTTGAATATGAAATTTTTCTAAGTCTTTTACCTTTAAGACCTCAGTGAGGCCTCTGAGCCTCTTTTATCATTTAGTGGGAAAGTAGTTTCTTTTGGAAGTAATTCTCATATTTGGTGAAATCTTTACAATCCAGTTGCTGCTAGTTCCTCCAGTTGTCATACTAACTTCCAGCAGGGTGTGCTGTTGTGCTGTGTTTTAATTCACAGTTTAAAGTCTGTGAAAGGAGAACATCAGGGGTCACATTTTAAGTTCTATTTTCTGTTTTGTGGGCTTCGTTTCTTATTTAATAAATGGTAGTTAGCAGTGTAATCCTGATCTAAGGTCACATTATAATTGATTAGAAAGCTATTTGGAAAGCTTCCTTGTAACACTGATATATAAATACTTTGGTCTCTCACTTAGTTTGAAAAGCTTCTCATTTGAGGTGGGTAAACTCTTCCTGCCTCAAGTGGTAAGGACATTTTGTGCTCTTAAAGATATAAAAAAAGTTTTCCCTTAATCTCATTTACTTTGTTGAGGCACTAACTTTCATGACAGCAAATAAATGTGTCACAAAGTGAGTGGTGCCATAAAGTACAGTAATTTTTATTTTTATGTTGAATTGGTCTTGTGAGTTTTGAAGGGAAAAATACAGAAAGAACCACTGCTGTTCTTTTGGAGATTTATTTGGGTCGTTTATGAGCAACCATTAAAAACATGTGGTTCTCTTTGTTCAGTTCAGTACCAGGAACTGAAATCTTCCGTTGAACTATTTTTGTTGAAGGATTGGTGATTTTGGAAGAATATTCATAAAACAGTCTGAAGTAATTTTTCTTTCTTGACTTCTGGATAACTTACTTTATTGTTTACCCAGCTAGTTACTTTTAAAGAATATGTAATCAAATCCTTTAATTTAGTAAACTATATTTATTTCAAATGAAAGTTCATTAACTCTTTAAAAAGAAGAAAAGAGATTCAAAAACCCAAATAAACAAATCCCCCATTTTATTTGTAGCCATCCCTAATTCAGAACTAGGTTTGTGTTAGCTTATTTTAGTTTTTGAAGACACAATTCTACTGGTTTGAAAATATATAAATATTTTATTTCGATTGTGGTAATTCTTTCATCATTTCAGTTGATTGCTAAATTATAAACATTATTCAAAGTTTGTTGTGGGGAAGGAACTCCAGTCGTATTATGTAAACTAAATGCTATACTTAAATTATTCTTTCCACTCTTAGGTTCAGGGAGATATGCCTTTCTGTGAAAGCACAATACACCATGGCTGCCAGTGTGTTTGATTTTTGCTGTCATGAACTTTGGAACAGTGAATCTAAATTATGGCCCTATCACAGTGTATCAAGCAAGATGAAATCCAGCTTTGTCGTGGTTGGTGTCTCCTAAATGGATTAAAAAATATGCCCTGAGGTTTATATCGGAGCTGGTCTTTGAGCCATTACTCATGATTAGTATTTGAAACGTAGAACTTAAATGAAAACCCTTAAGATGCTCATTTAAAACTATACTAGAACCATTTCAGATTTTATGTAGAATGTGGTGGGTAGTGTAAGGAGTCTGTTAAATGCATCGAATCAGAATGTAGTCACAGGTCAGAAGTAAGCGGAAAGACCAGAATTGTAACCAAGTTCTTGTATTTTATTCTGCTTTGGAGGCAGATTTAATTTTAGAACCTTGCCAGACATATGTGTGTAAAGGCAGCAGCAGCAAACAGAAATGATAGCTAATATGAGAAAAGGAAAAGTTAGGAAGCATAGCAGGTTAAGGCCATTTAAGTATGGTATTTTAATAACTTCGCAGGACATTGTGGGTATGTGGTAGGAGAGTGGAGTGATTGCTGTTTGTTGTGATGTCCCAGATTAAAACAAACAAAAAATGCTTAATTTTTGTTCAGGGTCTTTTTCTTTTTCTTTTTCTCTTTTTTGAAGAGGGATGGCTGAAACACTTGGAAAATTTTTATTAGATGGTAAAAAATAAAAGGGCTTTAGTACTTGATGTCATCCTGTGTTTAGTGAATGTTACTGAGCATCTTCTCCGTGCCAGCCCTTGGTCTAGCCCCTGGGAATACAGCAGGAACAAAGCAGACAAGCTCTGTGCTCTTGTGGACTTCAGTTATCTGGAAAATGCTCCATGTGGAGAACCTCATTTTCTGATGATGCCAGATAAATGACTCATTACTGTATTTGGGAAGTGCAAATAGAATTTAAAGTGTTTTAATTTGTTTCCACTTTAAGTGGAAATAGGAAATCGTCTGAAGACATAATTATTTTGAGTGAAATAATTTCCAGTAGGTGCAAAAGTGAAATGAGAAGTCTGAATTTAGGCCTGCTATTAAATTTAATAGTATTTGAAATAGTATCTAAACTGCTGTGTTGAGGAAGTTTGGCTGAAAAGTAGATTTTGTCATGTTAGCTATAAAAATGGAAAGGCTTTCCTTAGAGGTGGAAACTAGGTCCAGAAGTAATACTTCTCCCTGTATTTTACTGGCACAGGCAGCTTAGTCAAGAAATACTATGTAATTATTGGCTTCTTGGAAATAAAAAGTAACTTAAAGAACACAGATAACACATTTAAAATCTTTCTCCTCGGTGTATTTGTAGAACTCTTATGAGGACCCTTGCCTTTACTGAATGGTTATATTTCAGCAAAATTGACTGCACAATGGGATCATATTTTCTCAGTGATTTTTGTTATAAAGTCAGATATTTTTACATGGGAAAAAATTCACCTTTAATACTTTAGAGAGACAAAGCTTAGGGTAAGGATCAAGTTGTTGGGCATATCTGCGTGGGGGACTGACTATATGTTGTAGTCACTAGGCAGGTTTATGTTCCCTTGTGGGTGTGTGTGGGGAGGGGTGACATGGGGCACAGGAAAGAAGTTTCTAGTACTCTGGAATGCTCCCTTTCTCAAGTTCTGCTCTTTGCCTTGACCCTTAGAGGCACTGACAGATTTCTTGGTGGTTTCTATCAAGAACTCTAGAGCTGGATCAGAGATCTTCTTGGTACAGTTGTGTTGCTTCTGTTATGGCTCAACATGGAGTTGTGTTTGTTTTGTGTGTTTCATTTCCTAACTCATGCAGATGTAAAGTGCTCTTGGTATTGCTTTATTGGTACATTACTGTTTTTCCTTTAGTAAGGTTTTGCTTCACTGCTTAGCTTGCTTTGTGGGGATGCAGCCTGGTGGTTGCTAACTTGGGAAGGTGCTAGTAATAATCACTTACTTGGATTAATAATAGTAACAGTCACTTAATAATGAGTAATAATCACTTACTGCAGCTCATCAGTATGGAGAGGCTTCACTGATAGAACTGAACCCTAGTGAGTAGTATAGAGATTAAAGGAAAGGCACTCACGGACTCTTGTTGTTTGCAAACATTTCGGTGGTTGAACCGCATCGTTACTACTATAGGATCATGTTGCTAAATGATAGACTAGGAAGTGGAGCTGCCATCAACTGTATTTATTTTGGGTATCCTTAAACCTGTTTTTCCAGTGGTATAAAGTTATATTCTGGGCCCCCAAGCAAGAGTTTCACTGAGGGATGCTCTTAATGTTTCTGAACCTCACTGTAACAGACTTGAACTGAAGACAGTATTGGCGACCCAAGGATAATGTGTTTATTTTGGAATTACTTACGCTTAGTAACCTTAACAAACTTAGTGAGTTTGAAAGTAACAATTACACTTTTATAAGTCCCATACAGCCCCCTTTTGTAATGACCCGAGGAAACACTTATGGTTCCACTGATTCATCTCCTGGGGACCATCAGTTTTCCATTGGTCTCTGGCCAGTCTTTTTTAGACAGTTTCTCTTCTATGCATTTAAAAAATAACATTTGTAGGCGTTTTTCTAAAAATAATACCTGTACTTTGTAGAAAGTTTAAAAAGAAATTAAAAAACAATTTGAAAAGAAACCTACCATCCAGACATAATTGCCTTAAACATTTTGAGGAATGCATATGTGTGCATGTATATATTTATATATATATATGTGTGGGGTGTGTGTGTGTATGTTTGTGTGTATGACTAGAGATAGAAAAAAATTACCATATGCATCTATGTGTGGATTAAAGGAGGAAGGTGTTTAGAACTGAATTGGAATCACCATATACTACTTTGTTAATTTAATAGTATACTATTACAGATATCATTAAAAAAAAAAAGAAACTTGATCACTTGCTCTCATTATAAAGTTGTGGCAAAGAACAGCTGTGGCAAAATCCCCAAGTAATTAATACACTAGTGATATTCTGTCCAACTTCTTAAAAAGTTATTAAATAACCTTTTCTTCCCTGTAAAATCTTTCTGAGAGATGTTTGTTATGATTTTATAGCTTGTTAAGAATAAAAGAATTAGGAATTTAAAAGTGTAAGCTGGGAAAGTCAAAGCTTTTTTTGAGTGTCAAATAAAATTCTTATAGGCTAATGCTAATGTCTCAGGGAAAGAATGATTGCAGATCCATTAAATTAAGATCTTGTTTATGTGTGTCCAGAATAACTTGTTTTTTAGGGAACTGTCTGATGGCATTAAGCCATTTAGACCCACAGCTAGAATTTCTTCAGGCATGTTTGCATTTCAGGGGCTGAGGCAAGGAGGACGTTTGTCCAATAGGTGTGGCCTAATTTGTTGAACTTTCAAGTAGGACACATTCTGTAGCTGCTTCACTTCATTGCTGTTTGGCCTAGGGCAAGTTACTTAACCTCTCTGAGCCTCACCTGTAATATTTTTCCTTACCTGTAATACTTGAGTGGCTAATAGTTTTTATCTCACATAAGTGAAAGTTTGAGATACTATAAGATTAAATGAGATACTGTGTGTCTTGCAATTAGGAGGCTTAGTGAATGGAAATTCTCTCTCTGTCTCTTCAGGCCTGTCATCACCCTTAGTGTTATCTGAATTGAATTAAACTTGGTTTGATACTCTCAGGTATCAAGAAGTAACTTTTGGTACCTTGCACAACAGAGTGGCTGAGTTTTTATTCTATAAATTTTGATGACTGTCTGAAATTTGATATGTGGTTGATTTTCACAGAGAGATTGAGTAAGGCTTAAGGCTCAGATTTTGGTTAGTAAAAATGGATTTTAACATAATTGTGGATTGTAATTTAACATTTTGTATATACATTTTGGTGTGTTGAAATCTTTGACATACTTGTAAATTTTGATGTCTCTTATATTTCACTGTATTGATGTTTCATGGTTTGTGGTGTACAGTCCTAACAAAATAGCCTCTGCAGTAGATACTGAATTTGAATTTTATAGAACCTTTTTTATTATGGGAGTTCTCAAATATACCCTAATGTAGATGAGTTTAATGAGTCTTCAAGTGTTAGCATCCAGCTAGGGGTATCAACTCACAGCTGCTTTTGTTTCATATGTTGTTTTCCCTTTCCCATTATTTTGAAGCAAATTCCAAACATTGTATTATAAAACTGAGTTACAGTACATGAAATTTGTTAATTTGGTGTCCCCCACATATTGATACGTAGATACATTCTCATTCATCTGTTTTGGATTGAATTTTACTCTTTCAGTTTGGATGTAGTCAGCTTTAATTATATCAAGTGTTATTCTACTTTTAATTTTCTCATAGTTACAGTTTTCCTTTTTTAAAAGATTTTATTTATTAGAGAGAGACTGAGAGTAACAGGGAGAGGGAGAGGCAGGCTCCCCGCTGAGCATGGAGCTCGACTCAGCACTCCATCACAGCACCCTGAGATCATGACTTGAGTAGAAGGCAGATGCTTAACCCACTGAACCACCCAGGTGCCCCTAGGTACAGTTTTCTAATAGTGAATTTTATTCAGTATTATTAGAAATTTTGTGCTGATACATAAGTAAAGCATAAGCTTCCATTCTATCTATATCTGGTAGGTTTGTCTGGTGACAAGTTTACAAAGTAATCTTATCTCCACTCCTATCTCTGCTACTATCTCTATTAGATGTTTTAAGAAGAATTTGAAGTGCATTTCTAAGTGCAGATAAGGATTTGGAAAAAAAAACCACGTTTTGTAAGTCAGTTCTAATGTACTGTCTAAACAGCTCCTTAGGCCAGTATTGTTTTGTTCACTATAAGTTGTCCTTCAGGAATGGCAATTGCTAATACTTAGTTTTTTTTAGAAAGGCTTAGAAATACGAATTTGGTTAAGTCACAGTCTGGTTTTTCCTCCTTTTTTTTCTTGTATTTTAAACAATAAGGTCTTACAACTTGTTGGACTTTAATATTTCGGTGGTGTATGAGTATGGGGTGGGGGAATTGGACTAATTTAAGGCAGTTCTGTTCCATGAATCCATGTGCATTTCATGTTTGAGGTTTCTTGGCTGGGAAAAAACCAGACCTTATAGGTTAGTGTTTTTCACTCCTAAAGCGCATTGAGCAGGTATAGGTTGAACATTTTACAAAGTGTACAGATAATCTTCCTTCACATTTTAAAGATCAGATGGCAGATGTGAGGTAACTGAGCTTAAATTGAATGTTTTTTTTTTTTTTTTAAAGATTTTATTTTTATTTATTTGTTAGAGAGAGAGAGTGAGCGAGCACAGGCAGAGAGGCAGGCAGAGGCAGAGGGAGAAGCAGGCTCCCTGCCGAGCAAGGAGCCCGATGTGGGACTCGATCCCAGGACGCTGGGATCATGACCTGAGCTGAAGGCAGCTGCTTA